>JANKOE010000008.1:22828408-22842522 GCA_026284465.1 Erythroxylum citrifolium | reverse complement strand
GCCATGCGTATATCGGATTTGTTATGTCCCAACATACCATTATCATAAGGTATGTACTTGGATGCCCTCAGGGTATTTGGGTATTTGCTTTATGGTAGTGGGATGTTGCACCGGCGACCATACCGGGGTGGGTTTCCCCTCGGTATTGTCCTCTTTAGTACTTGGATGAGTCACCACTCGAACCCAAGATCTCAAGGTTTTGTTGGTTTAGAAACCACGCCTCTCACCACTCGAACCCAAGACCTCAGGGCTCAATGGTAAGAGGCGTGGTTTCAAAACCAACAAAACCTTGAGGTCTTGAGTTCGAGTGGTGACTCATCCAAGTACCAAAGAGGACAATACCGAGGGGAAACCCACCCCGGTAGGGTTGCCGGTGCTTACTCGGAGGGCTCTCCTAGGTCCCTACATTTACGTTGGAGAACACACATTTTAGCTGGATTTTAGATAACATTATCCAATTTCAAGTGTTTCGAAGGGACAAAGTATGAGTTCTAGAAACTTTTCTATATATATGGGACTACACTCTACTGAGTTTTCTACTTCTGATGCCTATTCTACTATGAGAGTGGGTTTTCTCATTGGTACTAATGTATAGACATATTGATCCATTATCAACAGAGAGCGGCATTATAAGTCCACATGATCAAAGTCCTTTATGCTACAATCCCTAATACTGAGCTACGTGGATTCTTTACTGAGTCACACATTAAGTGAGAGAGATGATAGTACTAGAATGGTGACCAAGATGGATATCTTTTATCTATATAGTATGAGTGAGAGAGTACCCATCCACCTTAGCCATACACTAGTTTGGTTTTTCAAGAATTAGGCATATGATGCTATGATTGGAGCCATCTATGTATCTTGTATATTAACAAATTAGTTAGAGGTATGGGGTTATTCGATATACTGCTTAAGATGAGGATAATTTTATAGATGGTAACCATTAGCATCGATATTTTGAGAGTCACAGGCTAATACAGAGGAGACAAGGCCAGTAGGGACCCCATTTTATTTTATTTTATTTTTAGAGCCTAAGGCTACTAATAGAGCTAAAGGGGATTGTCTTGATATACTAAAGAAGTGGCACAACCATTTACATTGCTAGAGGAGTTAACTTCATCGATCACTAGGTTCCCTGGTTTCTTTATCCATCTAAGCATTTATTCAAAAGATCTATTTTTTGGCACCAAAATCACAATGATCTTTGTTTGTTTTGGTTGCCAGGCAGTAAAAATCCATGACACGGTGAGAAACTATAAGACAACAACACAAATGGAGATGATATGGATTTGGAATCTCTCATAATCACTTGAAAATATGTTTAGTCTTTAAACAAGTAACAAATTTTGCAAGTTTTAAGTTCAAAATAATGAATTCTTATTATAATAACTTAAAAGGTATTAATTGAAATTTGTTGAAAGTGTTATACTTTCATCAATTATGCTTTTTGTTTTTTATACTTTCAACGAGAAAAGGAGGGGTATTATAATTATTTCTCAAATTTAAGTTGAGAGGAGGTTTCACATTAATAAAATTTGTCAAAAATTATTATTAAATATCTTCACACGTATATTTTAATTTATGCATTCTTTTTTATAAACTGCAAGGTTTGTATATACTCCGGGGGGCCTTGGTTCACAGAGGGCAATGACAATGGTAATGGGAATGAATATAGTGAAGAATGAGAATGAATATAATCATTATAATTATGATGGTTGGTTAAGATGAAAGAATGATTACCACTACCACTGATGCTGGTTGGTTTGTTAAAAATGTTGAAAAATAAAAATTTGTTAAATTTTTTTTGTATCAAAATTTAAATATATTCTAATTGATTATTTTTAATTTATGCACTCTAATTATAATGACAGCATGTTTAAAATCAAGTATGGTTGGTTAAGATGAAGAAATGATTACCATTACTACTGATAGTGGTTGGTTTGTTAAAAATGTTAAGAAATAAAAATTTGTTAAATTTTTGTTTTATGTCAAATTTTAAATATATTTTAATTGATTATTTTTAATTTATGCACCCTAATTATAGTGATAGCATGTTTAAAATCAAATATATTACGGTTTTTCCATTCCAATAGCTCTTGAAGAAAAAAATAATATAGTATTTTCTTGCATCAACATATCATTATTTACATAATATCCTCAAATATATAGTTTAATCATCCAAAATATTGTGCAATTCATCGACACAACCATATTATCCACCATTCTATTGCTATAGTAAAATTAAGTAACATAGATTAATAAAATTAAGTAACATATATTAATACAATTTACATTCCTCTGATAATGCAAATGATGTTATATTTTAAGTAATTAATGAATAATATTTTAATTAATTACATTAACTAATTAATTGATTATATTTTTATCAATTAATTACATTTTAATTAATTACATCTTAATTATATTTTAATTAATTAGATTTTAATTAATTAATTAATTAGATTTTATCTTGATTAATTATTTTAATTAGTTATATTTTAATTAATTAAATAAATTTTATCTTAATTAATTTATTATATTTTATATTTTAATTAATTATGTTTTAATTATATTTAATTAAAAATTTTAAAAATATTAATGTTGGTAGGAATCAAAACCATTCCTTCCACACATGGAAGGCATGAACTATTACTTAAAACTTGGGTATAAAAAAACTATTCAATCAATTATAATAAATAATCATTCATTATCATTCATTCCTTTTCTATTAATTTATTCTCATATCCCTTAACCAAGCACTCCCTTCTCTCTATTATAAATTATCTATCTTCATATAATTACCTTTATTTGCACAATAATTAATTATACGATATTTATGTGTAAAATAATTTCATAAATAGAAATATAATATAATACTTTTTTTTGTTACAATAAAGAGAAACTAAAAACTAACGGATAAAAGTAATACACAGGCATCAGCCCATACAATCAAAGATAGGGCATCCGAAATATCCTCTCAAACCTGAAAATCAACAGCAATGTTATGACCTAATTTAGTCAAACAATCGGCCGCAAAGTTACCCTCACGAAACACATGTCGAATAGAGCAACTCCAATTCCTAGCTAGTAAAGCTTGAATATCCACAACCAAAACAGACATGGGATGGGAAAGGATAACACCACAAGTCACCATCCGCACCGCCTCCATGCTATCAGATTCGACAATAATTTGCCGAAAACCGTGATCCCACGCAAAAATCAAACCATTCCGAATGGACCAGAGCTCCCCCACTAAGATAGTAGAAACACCAATTCGAAACGAGTATCCCCCGAGCCAACGACCAAAGGAATCACGCAACAACCCTCCACTACTAGTCACTTGTTTTCATCTTTAGGTTTTCATCTTTTAGAGTTTATATTATCTTTTGTAGTCACTTGGTGACAACTTTTATTTGTTGGAAAACATTATTTCAGATTTCTATTAAATTTTCTTTGGTTCTTCAAAGGGTTTCGTATAACCTTTAAAAAATCGAACGCTATACGCTGCGTCACATACGATTTAAAGCAGCCGGGTCAAAAAGCCAGATTTTAGATAAGGATTTGTTTTTACCAGTAAGACCGAAAGCAGAAAGAAATAAGACAATCATCTGCTGAACATTCTCTTACTTAAGAGGTGGAACTGGTTGTGGATGAGAAGCAATTTCTAAAGTGGTTTCAATCACTGCATTGGCAGTTGAGGCGTGAAAAGCACGAGGATTACAATTTTATGGACGCCTCCTACATTCAGAAATAATGTCCCTAACTTTACAATAGTTACAAAACTTTTAGGAACATATATTGCAATGTGGCCAAATCCCTTACAGTTTGTAGCATTGACTATTGATCATATTTCGATAAAAAAAAATCTCACAATTGGAAATTAATTTTTTTAATACTTTTATGAGCTTATAATCCTGACCAACATGTTATTATATTTTTTTCCTCCTCATTCGTGACAGTTTTTTCTTGATAAGTTATGGTTTCTTTTAACTTGTTATTATTAATTTTATCAATCAAATTCTTTTTGTTGGTATTTATAAATTACTATCGAACTTTTCCTCAATAAGTCATTATATTCTTACTCCCTATTTTTTAATTTTCCCAAAAAAATATTGATACTTCTTCACTGGCTATTTAAGGGCATATATTACAATCTAGCTTATCAAAAAAAAATTCTCAATATTGCTACTCAATTCTTCTAATCAGGCTTTTTACTTGATAGGTATTTATTAATTGAATATTCCAATCAAGCTTAAGCTTTCTTATTGATAAGTATTTATAACATTTTACTCTCCTTTTTTTAGCTTATATTTATCTACATATTATTCGTAACATTTTTTCTTCATAATTCCTCAGTTGGTGATTGTGAGAAAATATTTCAATCACATATTCCAATCAAGCTTTTCGCTTAATAAATATTATGCTTCTTTACTACATATAATTTTGTCACATTTTTTCTTAAATAAGTCTTTATATATATTTATAACAGTTTTTGATTTAATAGTTTTGATAATTCTTTGCAAGCACATATTCCAATTAAGTTTATCAATTTTTTCATCCTTATTGATGTTTAAGATAAGTAACATCTTGTTAAGAAATCTATAGAGAGTAAGCCTTCAAATCATGAACAGATTAATTACACCCAATGAGTTTCTGTTGCTACCAGGAAAAGTAGGGGATTAAAGACCTCATCTTTGCTTCTTCTTATGCATCCCAATTGAACTGATATTCTTTCAAGAATTAAGTATAACAGTAGCATGCCTTGTGATCATCATAAACTTTTATTATCTAAATTGATGTTGCTCTAAATGTGATGACTTTCTGCAGAACAACACGAAAGAAGGATAAAAACTAGAATTACCATTGCGTAATCCAGAAATCTACAATAGAATGAGAGCTTTCCAATTCCATAAAATTCACAGCAACTACTGGACTAGCAAACTTGTATTCATCCATCAATTGCCATGACAGCGATACCAGTTGATGGGACTTGTGAAACCAGACCAGAATACGTGCATGTAATAATTAATGGAAGCAATAGTTCTTAGTAATACAACTTTCGAAATATTTTGCCTAGTAACCAAAACAAGGGTGGTTGGTTGTCCTCCACAGGATAACCATCTGTATATGGCTATTTTCTTGTCACACAATTTTGCCTTCGTTGCTCAAATAAAAATCTAAAAAGAATTCCGCTCATGACAATTGCCGTCAAAACATCAAAAACCATGGGAAGTGCCTAAAATAAATTAATATGGACCAACACATTCTTGTGCCATCTACTCAGTGATTATGGAAATGGCATAATTTCGTCCAGAAATATGACGGAACAGATTAATTTGGCATTTACAGGGAAGGAAACATGTGCTCAAAGTTGCCATCTATCACCTGCGGTAGCGGTACCGCTTGAAGTTGAAGTAAACATGCAGAATCCCACGTTCAAATGTGCATTTAAATCCCTTCTTATGAGAATATTCCCACTCTTTGTTCACAATACGGAAAGCCTGAGAAAATTTGAAGATGGTTAGTAACATGACACAAACTTAAATCAGTAGGCTGCTCTCTCACGTACCATAAAGGAAAAAGTTGAATGACTGCCTCCGGGAAGAGAACTTACTATATCTTCATAGGGTGGCCCAGCATGAAACCGAATAATGCAAGTCTCATCACTATTTCCATCCTTCTCAATTGTATAGACTGGAGCCTTTGTCTTGTCCACAAGGTCTGGATAGAAGATATTAAACTTGTATCCTTGCACAATCTTTGGAGGTGGATTGTCATGATCATAATGTGTCTGATTGTACTTGTTCCACTCGTATCCAGTATGGACACGGTTGAAATACTTGGGCTTTCGTGGGCGATATTTGTCATGCCACCAATATACCTGCAACCGCATGTAAATATTTAAGGTTGAAAAGAATTTCAAAATAAATACCTGTTTCCCATTAATTTACATTTTCCTTTATAAGGGTGCCCCAAAACTGTACGACTAACATTGACTGGTTAAAGAAAGGAAGAATAGCCAAGAAAAAGACACCTGCGAATCCAGATTGACCTCAGCACCAGTACCAAAAACTGCGTCACCTTCCTCCATAACTCCCATAGCTTTCATGGCTTTGAGCTCAAAGTTGTCTTCTGGAGGCGGTGGCTTTGAAGCCATAGCTTCTCGAATCCGCCGTTGTTTCTCCTCAAAAACAGCAACACGTTTCCTTTCCTATCATTGAGTCAAGCAACTCATGGTCAAATTGAAGAACACATATTTGATTTGCATTCTCTTGCTATCTAAAGATGCTTTTATGAAAACTACCAGTGTAGCCCTATCCTCTTCTGGATCAATTGCCTCTTCATCATCATCTCCATGCAACAGTTCAGGTGAAAACGATCCACCTTCTTCTGCCTCTTGATCCTCTTTCAACATTAGCTCTGGAGAGGATGTTTTCGAGTCTATGCACAGAGGCGTGCAAATATTGGTCAGCAATCTGAAAATTAATCTAGAGTTTCACAAAAAATGACAAAGCATACATACCATCCACATCATGCTCACTTTCCTCTTCACTAGGCCTCAAACTATGATCAGTTTCCACTTTATCATCACCCTCCAAATGTGGTTCAAGTCGTTGCAAATGCTTCCTTAACATTTTAGCATGGATTTCCTTCAAGCAAGCCTGCATTTGGAGCAATTCACAGGCAACGTTGACGGCATGTAATTGAGCAGACATAGACAATCTATAAACTTCTTGAAGTCATAGATACCTTTGCTTTATATATCTGGAGTCGTTTAAGGACAGCCTCCCAATACTCAACTACCTTTGCAGAGCCCGAGCTCATCTGTGATTCAATTTGAGACCCTAATGCATCAAGCTCACTTGAACTCTTCCCTTCCAATAGATCCCTGACATCTGTTTCAATACTAGAATGCAGACCCCTTTCTTCTGCAAGCAGCTCAGCAGGCAGTTGTTCCCCACGTACCCTTGCTCGATCCACTGCATCCTTTTTTCGTGCTTCAGCCAGTTCCCAATTAGCAACGACTAGGAGCGCCTGTGCATTGTACGAGTTAGACACAGCCCACCAGATATACAATTGCGCATATATACAGAAACTGAAGGCAAACAAGGAACTTCACATTCATAAGCATTCAAAGTAACATCCAAGACCAACAGAAAAGTAACAAGTATAGTCCATCTAATACTTAATTCATCAAGATTAACGTAGCCAAAACTACTAGTTTCCTGTTTTAATATTTACTTTAAATCAATCTACTCATACAATAAGTTTGGAGGACTATACCTCCCACAGGACACATCAATTCCAAGGAAACGAAGGGGTGAGATTTGGGATAAAAAGGAGAGAGCTGCCCTTATTGTGTATCCCCACATCAAAAAACAAAAAAAGTTGTTGACAGTTCCTGGCATGAGATATCTTGCCTAAGGATTTCCACAAACAAGTTGCACATGTAGATCTGAATAATATAGCAATGGCAGTCAAAAAACTTTTGAAAAATGTCAGAGGGACAATACCTCCCAATAATCAACATGCGTTTGAGTTTTCCTATCCATATCAAGATGCAATTTGATGTCATCACGGAGCTCTTCCATCTCTTTTACTGTCAAACCCTGCATTATGAATATCAAATGCCAGTGTTAACACTCAACTTGATTTTATGATACTTGATTAAAATAGGGAAGGCTTCAATAATTACCTTGAAAACCATATATGGCTCATTTATTTCTATATCCAAATCATCCGAGACATTGAGGTGCTTGGAGAGAACATCAATGGGCTTCACACGCCCTTCACGTAATCTAATCTCTGACCTGATTTTGCTTTGATCGAAATGAAACTGTAGATTGAATGCATTTTACTAACATGACAGCCAGCAGAAAAAATACTTAACCAAATTTCAATGAAAAGGAGACAACCACACATACCTCATCTTCTCTTTTTTCCCAATCTTGGAATTCAGCCCGAGCACGTTCCCTAGCTAGCATTGCCTGAAGAAAGAAATGCAGTTATTAAACCAAATTCCATACCAAAATAAAACAAACAAAATAATAATGCAAATATGAATGAAGTTAACAAACTTATAAGCAATGGTCTAATCTACAACAAAACTCAGCTATATCATCGACTCTAAACTTACCATTTCTTCCTCATGACGCGCTTTTTCAAGTGCTCTTTCCTCTCTTCTCTTTTTCACCTTTTCAATCTCTGCCTGCATCATGAAAAGCATTAGTCTTGACCTAATAAAAAGAGCATGTCTGCTATTTGACAATTAAGCTACATTATCAAAAGCTTTAATGAAGTAAACAAAAGAACAATAACTGCTTGGAAAGAAAATAATTAATGCAATAATAGTTCAAAAACATGAAACAACATTGTCAAAAGCAATGTGAAAACAACCAGTTAAATGTTCTTTGTCTTTCTTTTAATTTTTCGTTTATGGATATGATTAACCAAGAATGGAATTGGCATCACATCTCTAGTAGATAACACAAATGAAGTCCATTCATCCGTTATTCTCAAACCGTGCTTTATTAGGTCACTACATAGAAAGTCAGGTGGTGTAAACTACTCTCTCTACACCGGACAGGAAGAACATCAACAATAAAAAATATTGGATAACACTCTTTGCAATAGTTATGTCACATAACAAATCAGTATGGTAAAAATTGAAGGGCTATATGCACTGAAAGCTATATATCATGTAGCTAGCCTTAAATATGCATACCATTCTTTCTCTCTGTCTCTGCTTCTCGGCTTTAACTGAGAATATATCAAGCGAAGCACCTTGGACAACATCACGCTCAATCTTCTTTCGCCATACAAATCTAGAATTCATGAATATTAGTAACTCTCACTATATAATATAAGATATTGTCTAACAATAGTTTAAAAACAGGCAAATCCATAAGTTCAACAAATTGAATACGCAGATATAGTAAGGTAGGGGCCAAATTTGCATTGTTCAGTGAGGACATCGGAATGGTGTTCAATCAAAAGTAGTCACAGATTATCATATCCTGTCTTGTTGACACAACGTAAGAAAGCTGAGACAACTAAAAAGAAGTAGACTTGAAGGGTATGAAGGGCTGTTTGGATGAGCTACAAAATCACTAAGGATCCAGCATCAGCATTCTGGTTGCAGAAATCAATGCCACGAAGTTGACTTAAAAGCTCGACAAACAACCACTAATATAGTTGTTTGTTGTACTATCAAATTGTGAGAACTTCAAAAGTATTACCAGACAAACAAATCAAAAAGAAATTGCGGTAAACTTACTTCTCATTGAGATTAGAATCACCGAATGGATTAGAATCATTCGAATAACCAGACACAGACTGCGCCCTCAATTTCTTCGCAACTTTCATAGCCTGCACAATCACGTCACCAATCAGAAACCCTAAAACTGAGTTACACAAAAACAATTGAAAAGGAAAAGCCAAGCTTTACCTTTCTCTGAGCCTTTTTAGCTAAATACTCTGCAATTGCTTCTTCAGAGATCTTTCTCGTCTTCCTGCGGCCATTCTCGCCCGCATCACTATCGTCAGAGTCATCGGAGCTCCGGCTGCGCTGACGGCTCCTCCTGCTTCTGCTCCGACTACTGTTACCATGCTCTCTGCGCTTCCTAGAGCTCCGTGGAGGAGAGGAACCGCGTCCATCTGAATCGTCCGAGTAAGAATCGGACTTGGAATCGGCTTCTGAGTCGTCCGAGTTTCTTCTTTTTCGTTTGGAAGAAGAAGGCCGCTCTTTATCTCTTCTTCCCATTGAAAGAGATAGAGATAGAGAAAATAGTTTCAGATAGAGGAGGCGGGAAGATGATGTGACTCGCCGACTAAAAGTCTAGAACCGGATTTGCACCTTGGATTCAGAAATCGGGCAACTCGCTTCGACGCAGGCCGTTGAAGACTTGCCTACCTCAATAAGACATTTCCTAGTTTCTGGATATGTAAATTTGGGTCGGGTTATGCAATGGATATGGATACAAGAAAAGAAGCAATTGGGTCAATAGTTGCACGTTTTCACTTGATTATGGGCTAGACTAAAAGACCAGGCTTTGCTTTTCCAGAGTTGCAATTCGAGCTATTTGGAAAGGTCGTCTTTGTTACTAATGTCGTTTTAATTTTGAAGGAAAGCTTACTAGGAAAATGGGCATTGTTACTGGACCATTACTCTCCGACATATATTTCCAGAGGGTAATAGATGTACTGACTGACTTGCGAATTATGTTGGTCATTTTAATGTAGGGGTCACTTATTTTGCGACTTCACCCATAAGGTACCACCTCCTCTTAGAAGAGGATCTGTCGGGGACTGTCTCCCCTGGACGTATTATGTAATTTGTCGTTTCTTTCCATTTATGCAAACAAAAAAAAGGCATTGTATGATGTGAGGTTGTAAAATACCTTTAACACTTAAATAGTTAAAGGTAGGTTTTGTGAGTACCTTTAGTGCCTCGGATGAAATTGATACTAAGTATTGATCCTTATTATTTGTTTATTGTATGATGATAAGAGCATACTCCATAGATTTTGGTCATTACTATTTTATAATTGGTTATTGACAACTTGGTAGAAGTGCTATTTGGTATATTCGATAAGTGTCTGGCTTTAACAAACTATCCACACCTTTGAGAATTCAACAAATTCTTCGTAGCTTTGAGAATTCATACAAAATTCTCTAAAGCATGATAATTATAGGCAATTATTTTGATAGGTGCTTAAATAATCATGTTGTTTAGATAGACACAAATTATTATATGGCTCATGTATTAGTAAGACATATTATAAGACAATTAGAATGAAATTTTGTAAGATAGGCTAACCTTACAACTTGTAGTTTTCCTTTCATTTTATATAATTAGGAAATAAAGCAAGACATGAGACAAATCATTTATGATCATGCCATGTATATATGATCTTACCAAACTTTGTATTCTCTTCCAAGTACTAAGAAAGATACAATTATTATTAAATTTATCATGCTCCTCTACATTATATCCCCAAAACATTGAGAAATATAATGTCCAAAGTGTGATCGATGAAATTATGCTATGAAAACTTGATTGGTGAACTAAGTTGCAGAAACATAAGAGTTGAGTGTCAAAACATAGGCTCAACTTAGACCCAATAAAAACTAGTCTCGAAGTGTGGTTGGAATCAATTTTGTGTGCAAAATGGTTGGTGGGCAGAATAGGAAAGCAATTCGTAAAGAGACTAGGTCAGATGAAGCATGTCCTTAGTCCCATTTCAGAAGATGATGCAATGTAGTGACTACACATCTAGATCAACTGGACATTGATGTTTTCCAGTGATGAGTGGTTGATGTATCTTGTGCTGCATGCTAAAGAGACTTCACTTTTAAAATGAATTTTTAAGAGCAGTATCCTTGTGTTTTGGGAGTTCTTATAGAATTTGGTAAGTAACATAAGTCCGATTTTTTTAGGTCTTGTTCCATCCTCTTTAAGAAAATGGGTGAATTTAGACAAAATTGAGTCAATTTGGAGCAATGTTAAAAGATATGAAGAAAGGACTCACACACTATCGTGTTCAAATTCCATCATGTCCCATTCTGTTTCTTTTTGCAGACTTTCATCCAAGGAACACGACATCATACCACCGCAATTAAGGCCATGCTCTAAAAAGGAACATTTTGTTTCTCCAAGTGCAACTAACATACCCCCATGTTCACCAATATAGTGGTAATATTAACTTGTGCTCATTCATGTATTAGTAGTGATTATTTACATAAAAGATCTAGAATGGGGATAAGATAACAAAGAGCCCGCATGGTCCCATATTAGGACCATGCTAAACATAAAAGTTAGGATTTAATTTACTAAAAGAATAGGTAGTTTGAATGAAAGAGAACTTTGTGGACATAAGATTTTGGAGTAAAATGAATCAATTAGAAGTCAGGAAAAACAACTAAAGATTAAGAGGAAAGACAATCTTAAAAGAGGACTAAGAATTTCAACAAGATTTAATAAGAATTTAAAGATTCAAGATTCATAAAGACTTTCTTTTTCTTTTACTCTTTCTTGTTTTTCTATTATTTTTTGTTGTTTATTCATAAACTAATTGAGACATAGATTTAAGTAAGATGCCCCTTAGGATGTGATGTTTTGAATTGATATTTTAGTTTAATAAAATTCTTAGTTTTCTTTATAAGTGTTCATGTTCTTATATTAGTTTGAATTAAAGAAAAAAAGTTAAAGATTTAAATATTAGATTCATACATTGAAATCAAAAGATAATTTGTATGTTTAGATCACAATATGAATGGTGAGGTTTGAATAGGTTACTCGAGAGACAGTCAAACAATTCTCCTAAAACTTATCACAAAAATTCATGAATCGGATGATACATTCTTGGGTTAACTTAATTAGAAAGAGATTTCAGTTAATTCAATATAAGAATAGGGATTATGTTGCTTAAGAGAGAACATATAACTTAGGAGTTCTTACCGATCCAAGGAACTAAAATTGTTCACTAAAAGAGAGTGAAGAGGTTGTTTCCATGACTTGACTCTATGACCTTATGGTCACAAAGAAGCAACTTTACTAGTTGCTCCAAGACTTTCCCTTTTAGTTACAGTTATATCATGTACTTGATATTAAAATAGCACACATCTTTTAATAATGTAAATAAAAAAGTTGGAGTGTTGGAAGATGCCCAAGCTCTCATGTAAAACAATATTACCCATATGTGTGGTATAAATTGGTAAAGTTGAAACTCTGGCACCCTAAAAAAAACTTGTAATGTAAAATTATTGAAAAACTTGCTATGGATCATATAATAGTACTTTGACATTACAAAGTCCCTAAAACAGACAAAGTCATGATAACTAGCATGTACTTAGTGAGAGCCACAAAATTATAGTGAAGAGATCGAACGAATAAAGACTTGAATGTTAGTCACCGATAAATTAGAACATAAAATGTTTTAGTTTATGAATTAAAGGAACAATTTACTGCTTTTAACACGTTATGGGTTTCTCATGAATCTTTACAAATTATAAGAAAGGGACTATTTGTAACTATATGAGGGTTTTTACTTTGTTAACATAGGGCATTTAAAAAATAAAATAAATTTCATTTTTCAAAAGAAGGAATTGGTTGTTTATTGAAATACCCACCCAATAGCCACGGTTTAGTGGTAATGTGAGCAATTTGTCGTAGATATTTCCATAGGAAATGCTGTAACGGGTAGGTAGGGCTGGCATAGATGACAGTGAAGTCAAAAGAGGTTTGCGCCTATTCAATGTTAACATGAATAAATTGACGATGAGCTAATAGTATTTGGAGTGTAAGGTATGCCATAAAAGCCAAATGCCTCCGAAGAATTCATCAGCTTCCACCTTAAAGGATTGATTAAAACCTAATCTCTTGATAATCTTTTGCGCACGAACTCCACTAATTCGAGGCTCGACCAGAACTACGAGGATCGGTTTATGAATCCGGATGTAATTCTTGAGAATTGGCTGAAAGGTCTTGCCTCCAAGCCCTTGACAGTTCCATATGAATATCGACATAGAAAGACCGAAAGGGAAGGTAAGCTCTATGATGCGTGTGGGCCGACCAAGTCGTTGGTCTATCCCTCATCAGTGGAAGTCGTGGTATGCGATGTTATCTCATCCATCGGAGAGTCGATGGCAATGGTGCCTTCATTGTCCGAGGCTAGGTTAGTCTTAGGGTCCGGTGGCCTAGAATGGGGCAGGATATGTTTAGTGGTCAGTGGGGAGGGAAGTAATGCGTATTCATTTATGTCATCCTCTATTCGACCACATATCGTGTCCTCATTCATAGGTATGGTGAGAGAGTTGTCGTGGATGATTAAATCATGGTAGGAGGGGATAGAAATAGCCACGTGATTGATGGCTGAGTTTTTGGTCCCGTCGGGCCTTTTCCCCATTTCCGATGGGCGTTGGGCCTATTACGCTTAGGACATTTAGTTTTGGTAGTTTTTTGCTTGGTCTTTGGATGACCCAACCTGGCTCCCATGTAACACCCAAATACCCCCTGGGAGGATACATGGATGCCACCTAAGACAGAACAAACAAAACCAAACATCACACTGATATTTATTTTATTTAGTAACTCAAACCCACACACATAT
>JANKOE010000008.1:22795667-22826826 GCA_026284465.1 Erythroxylum citrifolium | reverse complement strand
GAAAGGTTAATTTTGGAAGTAAAATTATAAACATGTATACAAAGTCAAGAATGACACTTATTTTGAATAATTAAAATATACCTAAAACGACTTTTATTATGAATCGGAGGGAGTAGCTATTAAAGAAACACCTACCATTATGAAGATTATACATCAATGATAAAAAAACTCAACCAGCTCGGCAGTTCCACGGCAAAAATATTGAATTAGATAATTTGTTGGTTCGATTTCAAGTTTCTAATTAAATTTACTATAATAATTTTATTAAAAATCAATCAATTTATTAATTAATCAGTCAATTTTAATAAATTGATCATTTTTATAAATCAAAATAAATTAGCTATTTTTTATTTAAATTTTAGATTTTTTGATAAGTGAAAAAATATCTTTCAATCATATTTTAAAATTTTAATTTTATTCAATGTTTAGTCAGTTATATAACAGTCTAATATCAATTGAACTTGTCAAACCTTAAATGTCCTGTCTTACTTATTTAACTTGCCTGATTTTTAAAAAATTGTTATACACCATATATCCATGTTAAAAGAAATATTAAAATTGACATGGAACAAAGATACATGGAAATAGAGTTTTTTTTCCCTTAAAAGGTGTGAGTTTGACTAAGCTTACTCTTGATTTATGAGTGTTTTGTCTTAATCCAAGCCCATCTTATAACATGATTTGAGCCCATTTTGAAATCCATCACAGGTCCAATTAATTATTATCCATTCAAAACACCACCTTAACATTATCATCATCATATCCCGAAATCTCGCATTGAAGCAGGGTCGGGAGGCCGGATAGTACACAGCCTTTCCCCTACATTGTAGAGAGACTGTTTTCAGTAGGCCCACATGCATATGTGACATGATAATAGAGATGTAGGTTACAGAAATAAATACGAAAGAGTGGTATTACAATCAAATATATACCTGATGGTGACCATAATCTGCTATTACCTTTTACCTTGCCAAGCCCAGCTTTTGCGTTATGCGTCTTCCGTGATCAATGGCCTGTGAGTGCGGCAATCCTACGGTTTTCATTCGGCCAGCGGAGGCATCTCCCCATACATCTAAAAAAAACGCGATGACTCTATGATATGTCTTTTACCCTTATCCTATCACGCCAAATTGTCCTACTCCTAGCCATTGCGGCAGTGAGGGCTAACTCTGACATATCCCTCTTGATCACCTCTCGCCAAGTCTTGTAAGGCCTCCTTCTCCTCCTCTTGTGGTCACTAAGGCTTATTCTCTCGCCGCGTCGAACCGGAGCATCACTGGGCATCCTACTCACATGCCCAATCCACCTAAGTCTCTTCTCTCTCAACTTGTCATCTATACTAGCCACCTGTAGCCTGACCCTCACTACTTGATTCTGCACCCTATCTCTTTTAGTAATATCACACATCCACCTAAGCATTCACATTTCTGCTACCATCAACTGTTGCATATGTCTATGCTTTGTAGGCCAGCACTCTGCACCATATAACATGGTTGGCCGAATCACCATTTTATAGAACTTCCCTTTGAATCTGATAGGGACCTTTTTATCACATAGAACACCTGACATATTCTGCCATTTGACCCACTCAGATTTAATACGATGTACTATATTGTTATCTATATTACCATCGCTCTGAATGATAGACCGTAAGTATTTGAAACTCGATTAATGGGGGACGATATCAGTGCCAATTGCAACCGCTGCCTCATGGATCACTTGGCTACCCGAAAAGGTGCATTCTAAATATTCCGTCTTAGACCTACTCATTCGAAAATCGTTCTACTCCAACACTTCTCTCCAACGTTCTAATTTGGCATTTAGCCCCTTCTTTGTCTCATCCACCAGAACAATATCGTCCGCAAATAACATGCACCACGGTACCTCTTCTTGAATATGCTTAGTAAGTTCATCCAATACTAATGTGAACAAAAAAGGGCTTAAAGCCAAGCCTTGGTGTAGACCAACACCAATAGCGAACGCTTCCGTGTCACCTCCGATCGTCCGCACACTAGTCAATGCCCCTGCATACATATCCTTTATCACTTTAAGATAAGTGCTAGGAATGCCCTTGGCCTCCAAACATCTCCATAAAAGTTCTCAAGGGACCCTGTCATATGCTTTCTCCAAATCTACGAAAACTATGTGCAAATCTCGCTTCCTTTCCCTATAGCATTCCATCAATCTCCTAAGTAGATGTATTGCCTCTGTCGTGGACCTACCCGGCATAAATCCGAATTGGTTATCTGATGCTGAAACAGCTCTCCGAATTCTCCTTTCAATTACCTTCTCCCACATCTTCATGGTATGACTTAATAATTTGATACCTCGATAATTGTGACATTGTAGTATGTCTCCTTTGGCCTTGTACAAGGGGATTAACTTACTCAACCTCCATTCATCCGGCATCTTGGCTTACTCTAGGATCACATTAAAGAGTTGCGCTAACCATGCAATACCAACGGCGCCTTGTCGCTTCCATACCTCTATTGGGATCTCATCCGGCCCTTCTGCCCGTTTGTTCCCCATCCCCCGAAGAACCTTTGTAATTTCTCCCCTTGTGATCCTCCCCCATGGGTTCCCATTTAAAAATTGGCCCGACACAAAAGGTTCTCCTAACTCTATATTGACCACTATGTCGTCGTTATAGAGGCCATACAAGTATCTTTGCCACCGTTGTCTAATGGCTTCGGCCTCTGTGAGGACTTGACCGACTTCGTCTCGAATACAACAAATTCGATTTAAATCTCTCGTCTCACATGCCCTACCTCGTGCTAACTTGAAAATTCGTTGTGCTCCTTTGGCCATATCCAACGCCCTGTACATATCTTTGTAAGCTTCTCCTCTAGTCACTGCGATAGTCTTCTTCGCCTTTTGGTTTGCCAGTCGATGCTGAACTCTGTTTGTTACACGCTCCACCTCGGTAGCATTTTCCAACAGATCTTTAAGTTTTTTAAATCAATCATTTAACATCTATTGTTTTAGATTATAATGTCGTAGGTTATAAATTTAGACCGTGTCATGTCGCAACTAAACAATTCATCAATTTTATTTAATCTTTAGCAGGTTTTGTAACAATTTAGTACTGGTTGAATTTATTAAACCTTAAACCTCTTATTTTACCGGTTTAACTTACTTTTTAAACACATTGATAATTTCTGTAATTATATCGAAATTCAGACTTTTTTGTGAACTCTTACAAAAGATTCGACTATATAAAATACATATTCTCTTTAATAATTATATGAACTGGTTATATTTTCTTGCATTATTGGGAAGCCGGTGAAGGAACTAGAGGGCCATTGACTCATAGTAAACAATTCACTACATATGTATTAAGCTTTGGTGCCATTTATTATGAGCCGAAAGAGAAAACCGTGTATTAGTTTTATAATGTTTTGGAATCTGTTGTGACCTATGCAAGAGTTGACAGGGGACATAATTAATGCTGGTATCATGATTTATTTAATTAATCAAAGCGTAATCTGTGGGAATTGAACAAGTCAAGTAATCTTCAATTTAATGGACCTTTTGTGTACTCTTATGTTTGGTTCGCATAATTGAACAGATAAACTACGTAAGTACAGTAAAATTATCTTTAGTTGTGAGGTGGACTAAACTTAGAATATGTTTGTTCGGTTGATCTTAAGTTTAATTATCGAAAGTGTTCCTAATAAAGACAGTTTAACACTCAATTTAATAGGAGTTGGGAGGTGATATGTATATAAAGAAATTTGTCAATGATAACTTATTTTGAGACATCTTCTTTCTATAGATAATTCTTTAAAGAGTGTAGTTGAACTCCAAATGTCACAGGATCGATGTTTTCAGGATCGGATCAGGAGTTAAACTGGTAAGACAAGAAATTTAAAATTTAAAAGGTTTAATTAATATTAGACCGTCATAAAATCAGTTAAAGATTGAAGGAAAATAAAAATACACGTAATTTAGAAATTTTCATTCTTTTAGACTTTCGTTAAAAAATAATTGTGAAAAGCGCGTAACATCAGTATTATATATAGACTAATCAAATATTATTAACCTGGTCACCAAATTTAGCTCTTCAATTCGATATGCACTAATTAAAATTAACTTTATTATTTTAGATTAAGTTTAATTAATTCGTGTTGGGTATAAGAGTTAAGTTGAATTGTTGTGTGAATAGTATTTAATTTATCTATATAGAATATTCATGTCTTGTATTTTTACTACTATTTTTAAAGAAAGTATAAGAGAAATTAAAAACCAAAAAGTTCTAAAATTAGATTTTTTTAAAAAATTACTTAAATCACATGTATCTTTTGTCCTATTTCCTTGTCATTGACATTTAAGTTTCTTACCATACTTGGTCCAAGAAAGTGGTTTCATCTGATTTGGATTCATTCTGGTTGAGCAGACAAAAGCTACATCTGATGTTGAGATTATATAAAAACAATTTTCTTATAATACTCACAACAGTTCATATCAAACAGAACTCCTACACTTGGACCTATCCTTGTGTCAGAATCTATGAGCAAGGGACAATTTCAGGTAGACAATTTCTATGGGAGGTAAGCCTCTCAAAAAGTAATTGAGGCGTGCAAAGGTTTCCTTGGACTGGAAGGAGATTGGCCCTCGAGTGCAGAGACAGAAGGGAACTTGGTTGCAAGACTTACCTCGCTCTCCATAAGAATACTGCGTTTCGAAGTGTGAAGCGGGAGAGAAGAGATTTCATAATTGAGGTTTAGAATAAGACGATCTTTTCATTTATTTATTTTTTCATGGGCGTTGATAAGATCCTTCCTTTTAGTTTAGTAGTATCTTATATGGTATAGCCTTAACCTTAAAGTTAAGTTTAAATGTTATATTTTTTTTAATAAAAAAAGGAAGCAACCAAGCAAAATATTTATAGAGCCAATTGGAAGGTGGTCCCTAAAGTGACAAAAAAAGGTAAGAGACTTTACATTAATTACCAAATCAATCAATAAAAGCTCCAAATGAATCTCTTTCAGTTTTTAATTCTTCCAAAACTATACAGCCAACTGATGGAGCCATTAGATTCTTGAGTTCATCCATGTGTTTTTAAAACTAGAATGAAAAAGAAGAAAAAAGTAATACATCTCAATCTCACATAATAATAATAATTATTATAATTATCTTAATTTATTAATTTAAATCTTATTTAATTAGATCGTGTCAGATTTAAGAACTGAGTTGTGTTACCGTATTAGTGACATTTGATTAATTTATCTTTAATATTCATATTACGTGTATTTCGTTGTTATTTTTTAACTGAAGTTTAAGAAAAGAGCTTTTTCCAAAAAGCTGAAAATTAGAAGTAGTTTTTTAAAAATTAAAAAAAAAGTTTTTCTAAAAATTCTTAAAATTGCATTTATGTTTTTCAACTTTAATTTTAATTAGAGTTTAAGAAAATTATGAATTTAAAAATGAATAATTAAGAATTGCCATTAAATCAATCTGAACTCGTAGAATTAACTGAAGTGACCAGTGACAGAGTTATGTAGAGACTTGGGGGTCACTGGCCCCCAAGTTTTTTTAAAAAATTATTTTTAATATATATATATATATATATAGTTATTTAAGGGTCAGTGGTGTACTGACCCCCTCAAAATTTAAAAAAATTTATTCTTAGACCCACTTATTTTAAATTTCTGACTCCGTGACCGGAAGTGACCCATAAAAATTTGAAGTGGAATCTGTGCGTGGTGATGGCATTATTGATTGGAAGTAGTTTTCTTGTATAGTGGTTCCAAAGGTGGAGGGAAGGACATTTGTTCCCTTCACAAACGTTGATGTCCATTTCATGCCTTCCAAAAGCCACCCACTACAATTACTAGCTAGCTGCTTACGCATCACCAAAATAAATACTCACTTTCTCTCCAAAAAGTCTTTATCATACCTTGTTTGTCATTTTCCTTTTTTCCCTTGGGACCATTCAGGTTTATTCAAAGTGTAAGTCATCTTTGTATAACTACAAAAGAGGTTTCTCTTTGTTCATACTCTCGCAAAAACAGGAAGCTTTATATAAAAAAAAAAGATTACGTCATCTTTAAACTTTCACAAAACGGAGACCTTTTTGCATCGTCTGAAATCTCAATCGTTCTTTTCAAATATCTTTTATTGTTTTGGTGTATCATGTTCAATACTATAGATAGTCTTTGTGGTAGATTATTATAATCATAGTGATCTTAGGAAACTGAAATTTACATGTCATGCTTTCTGAAACATGAACAACCTAATAATTACAATTTTATGATAGATATTAGCAAAATATGAAGAACTCGTTTAGTTAGCTACCGTACCAATCAGCTTATTTTTTAGCTGATTTGTTGTTTTAAGCTGTCTAACCTGTCAAACAGCTACTAAAAGTATTTGAAGAGTAGCAAATTTATTGGCTGTTTTAAAATAAACAGTCAAAAATAAAGACACTCATTAAGCCAAAATTTTAAATATCAAAAATCGATTGTGCCCTTTAAATTCTATTGCTAAGTTGCATAAGATTTTGCTGTTTAAATTGTATTATTAATTAAATTGCAATTAAATACCAGACGGGTCATATTTTTGTTGGTTCTATTATACAACAATTTCTGATAAGTAGGACAACCTAATTGGGGTTCCCAAATAACTACATTTTACGAACAGTGTTTGTTTTTATAATTGTTTTATGTAGTTATAGGTTAGAAATAAAATATTGACCCTAAACGAAAACAAAAATAAAAAAAGTTGCATAAATTTTTCATAGATGATGAAATATTATAAGTGAATATGACTTCTCTAAAATTTAAATTCTTATAAGAATATTCAACGAAATACTAAAATATATAATATTCATATCTTTATATTTTTAAAGAAATCATGTCTTTATAAGTCATTTTATACATAAATAGTTAATTTTACGAAATATCTCTAACAAAAAGCTCGTGCAATTTAAACCAGACAGGGTAAAATGTTATTATATAATCTGCTTCTTCATTGCATGTCGCATTCATTATATTTTTTCCGATCGAGATAATTTACGGTCATCATACGCTTTCACTTTTGGGGTAACACTGTAATACCCAAAGTCATTAATTTATGAGAAAAGATAGAGAATGATTATTTTACTAGTCTTTGTGATTATCATAATTACTCGTTACTAAATTTGTCAATCTCATGTATATAAAATGATGATTATATATTATGTAGGTTCCAACCTCTGATTTCGTTTTAGATAAATTTTAATTATTTAAAATAAGTGTCATTCTTGACTTTATATACATGTTTATAATTGTACTTTCAAAATTAACCTTTAAATTCTCTCATATCTTAATTACACAAATTATATTTTCAAGATATTTTAACATGTAATTAATAAGAATATATCAAATATTTTATTAACTTTCTTAATAAGTGTGCATTCCTCTAAAACGTCACTTAAGTGTGCATTCCTCACAACTTAATAAGTAGGATTCAATTCTTCTCTTAAAATTACAGTGGACGGTTTTACAGAATATAGTCGGTAGCTGATAAATATAGTAATATACGACACTATTTCAGTTGTTATTGGTAGTTATGAGCATTTATGGAGGAGCATGAAAGGCCAAACTAACAAATGGCTCCATTTTTCATCCACCATTTTTGCCTTCTCTCACCCGGACATATATGATCGACTGATCATAAGCATCAAGCAGCAGCCACAGTACTCTCAGTTTTAGCAGAAGCCTTTGAACCTGTTGATGCATGTCCCTGATCTTCGTTCCTAGTTGCCATAATATTGTTATTGCACCTTTCTCTTCTCTCGTCTTGTTTTATCTGTTGTTCTCTGCACTCTAAACTACAAAAAGCTGTATCACCCCTGCAGAATCAAGATTCATCAGAAAAAAAACGGCATGAACAATCTAATCAATATCATTAGCAGCCAAAAAAAAAAAAAGTAGATCAAGAAATAAATTAAGCTCTTGCTTTAGAGTCCAGCTAAATCAAAAAGCTGGAATGAAAATTGCTTGAATCCACCCTAAAGTTGCAAGAAACCTAAACAAGAACAGAACTTTCCATCTACCAATCTCCAAAGCTATAACTTTCTGGGAATTTATCAATTTCCCGAGAAAAAACCTTGAAGAACATAGTGAACCTTAGATGTATATAAGAGAACCATAAAATAAACTTCACAGACATACCTATACATGTAAATATCTTTCCCAGGAGCCAAACGGCGTTGGCAAAGGCCACAAGTTCTCAGAAAATGAGCAGTCTCCTCAAAACCACCACTGGTTCTGTGATAGTATCTCGGAGACAACACCATGGAAGCCAAGGACCGTTGATCATCGTATTCATCGTACAGAACTACCTCATTATTACCGAAACTTATACCACTCATAACGTCCTTCTCGTTAAAATTGTAAAGACTCACAGACTGCCCTCCTCCTGATTCTTGAGCAACCACCGGCACCGTTTCGGTCTGATCAGACCTCGGCGGCGAAGAAGAAGAGTCGAAGGTGATGCCAGTCATGCTAGTGGTTCTTCTGATGGGTGGTCGTGGACGCTTTCCCAGCAACATATTATCCTCTAAGGCTTGCTAGATCTTGCTTGTTTGCTGAGAAAATGAAAGAGAAAAGAACAAGAGAGGACTTAGATGAAGCGGGGATGAGACGAGTCAGTGAATGAGTGAGCGAGGGAGAGAGGGAATGAAAGGTAGGGGATGATAAAGGACAGTGGAGTAGACTCGGAGCGAATCTTGGCCGTTGCTTGCGGGCACCGGGTCCTAAGAACACCACGTCACGCTTCTTTGCCTCCTTTAGTCCTTTACTTAACCCATCTATTTCTTCTTTAATTTATTATTTTATTATTTAATAAACATTGATATGTCACTTTTCATTATTTTACTTTTTTTGTGTTTGTCTATTTTTTAAATTTATTTATCAATATCTTTAAGGACTAATTATTAGCAGTGCTCATGATCAAGCTTGCCAAATAAACATAATTTTATTTTATTAAATTTTATTTTTTATTACTTACAATAAAGTTGATCATAAATGATTACTAATAATTGGTCATAAAGTATATTTCTATGTTTAAATAATATTTTATATGCTAATATTCTTCTTTTTTATGAGTTATAACAAATTCAAAACATCTAAAATTTTAAAATTTAATAAATTTGTTGAAATTTTAAAATTTTTAATTTAGTTATTAACCTTTTAAAACTCGTATATATTTCATGTCGAAATATTGTTTTTATCGCTATAAACATTATTTTTCATTGATGTAACTAATATATAAGCACCAACGTGATATTTGATAAATATAATGATTAAAAAAATCGACCGAATTTACAGTAAAAATTTTGAATCGTTCAACTTTTCATATCAAATTTCAACTTTTGTAAAACTAATCAATTTGTTAACTAACCGGTCAACTTTTGTAAAATAACAAGTTCTTATAAATTAAAATAAACCAATTAATTTTTATTTAACAATTTTTTTTAATTTTCGTTGGATAAAGACAATCTCTTTCAATTATATTTTAAATTCTTTAATTTTATTCAATCTTTACTCGATTTTATGATGGTCTAATATCGACTGAACTTTTTAAACTTTAAACCTCTTAGATCTTATTAGTTTAAATTCGATATGTAAAAAGAATTTAAAGAGCTTAATAATAAAAGGACATTTAAGCAAATAACATTAGCATAAGTCTTATTCAGGAAAGTCACTCATAACTTCTGAAGTTCTGTCCAAATCCAAAGGGAAATATCTTTTGACTTGTTAATTTGTACCCAAAGTATTGTGGACCCAATATTTTTGCAACAATAATGTTTTAAGTGTGAAGGCTTAAGATTGAAAGTATATAAAAATTTCAATTTAACTTAATTTAAAGACTTAGGTAAAGTTGGTAATTTGGACCTTATTTGCTCTAAATTAAGTTGAATAAAATAATCTTTTCATATTTAATTTTTAATATTTAAGTTGATAAAAATAATATTATTTTAATTTTCAACCTGATAAATTAACTTGAACCCGACTCAACTCATTATCTTCTTGACTTGCCAATTATCAATTAAGTTATGTTAAATTGATATACTATAAGCACTAAACTATAACAGTTCGAGTTAGATTCTATTTAACTCAGGGTCAAATTAACCCATTGTTATTTTTACTTATCAATTATTAATTAAGTCATGTCAAATTGACATATTATAAACACAAACATACCTATTTGGGTTAGAAGCTATCCAAAAAATAATTCAAATTTGACCTAATTTATTATCCATCTTACTCACCAATTACCAATTAAGTCATATCAAATTAATATGTTAGAAGTAGGGGTTATTGAGTTGGTGGAATGGGAAGTATGAGGTGAAAAGGTCTTGTGTTCAAATCCTCCTATTTACGATTTCTCGATCGAGCCTGTCGTACAGGACTTGCTTAATGTAAAATACCCGACTGACGTGATTTGCAAGTTATTGTGTCAATCCAAAGATTTACCCAATACATATCTAAAAAATAACGAATGCGAATTCTTTGGTTAAAAAAAACGTAATTGATTGAGTTAAATTTTATCTAAAAAATGATTGGAACTAGACTCAATCTAATATCATTCTTTCTCGTCAATCATTAATTAAATTATATCAAATTGACATACTCAACCTGTTATCGAATTCTACTGGCCAATTATCAAATTAGGTCAAGTCAGATGGAAACATTACGAGCACTAAAACGTATAGTGTGAGAACTGAGGAGTGAACAAAAGCCAGGCGTACACGGTGAGCGTAGGGAACAATGGAATGGACGCAACAAAAGTCTCTGTCACTTCTTGTGAAAGCTCGACATTAATTGTTCATATATTCTGTGTTTGCACGCTTTCTATGTACGATTGGCCATAAAATCGTTTGATCACTGTCAAACAAACAGTAACTTACCTGTTTTCCAATTTCAACGAGAGTAATTTTAATTATAGCTATCGACTGATTTAGGGAATGTTTTTATCACTAGTGTGTGTGTGTCAGTGTCAAATAATTAAGGTTTCGATTTCAGCTACGTTTTGTTAGTGTAATGTTACACATAACACTACATCGTTTGAGGTCAGGACAGAAAATCTGATGCCTTTAGATTCATAAGAGAGGTTAAAACATATGTATTATATAAAATATTTAATAATATTGTTGATTAGCTTATAGCATTATATTATTTCTGTTACTTTTCAGTTTTTCATATTCACTTCAAAAAGATTAAACAAAACTAATGTTCTAAAAACCGAATCAATTCAACCGGTATAACAGTAAAAACTGTAAATAAGATAATTTTTCAATTCGATTTTTGACTTTCTGATTCAAATTAGTTTAATAATCTTTGTTATTAAAGACCGATCAGTTTATTAATTAATTAGTTATTTTTCGTAAACTAATAAATTTTTATAAATAAAAATAAACTGATTAATTTTCATATTACATTTTTCTTTTTTCATTAGACTTTAAATTTTGACGGATAACGATGTTTTTCTTTAATCATATTTTAAATTATTTAGTTTTATTCAATCTTTAACTAGTTTTATGGTGATCTAATACCAGTTGAAACTTTTAAATCTTAAACTTCTTGTCTTATAGGTTTAACATTCGGTTCGGTTTTAAAAACATCGAATAAAACAATAAAAATAAAAAATTTTAATACTTTAAAATTAGTGTTGCTTTTATGCAATGATTAATTTAAATTTTGTTAATCTAATTATAGAATATGCTTGTTTTCCCTCACGTATCAATCCCTTAAGGCCCGTTTAGTTGACAGGAAAGTAAAGTGAATTTGGAATATAATTCATCAGAAAATAAATTTATGTAAAGTAAAGATATTCATATGTTTGGATACTTATAAGAATTCTAATAGGAAAATTGGGTGGATTCTTATTATAGTGTTTGGTATGCAACAATATTTTATGAAATGTAATTTAATTTTGACTTGTGTTTTCAATTATATCCCTACAATCTAAATTGAAATCGTTAAATAAAGAAAAATATGAACCTGAAGAGCAAAAATATTCAAAATCCAAATATCGGCTGATACTGAAAATTTAAAAAAATAGGAAAAATTTACAAAAATTTTTGAAATTTCCCTCCCTCCCTCTTATCTCTCCTTCCCCCCCTTTTTCCAAAGTTTTTTTAATTAGTTATTTTATTTATTTCAACTTTTATAATTATTGTGAATTTTTAATTTTTTTAAATAACAATAAATATTTTTATTACTAATAATAATAATAAACTAAATTAAAATTACCAAAAATTATTTTATTTAAATTCATTTAAATATTTTATATAATATTTATTAATAAAATATTTTATTTTTAAAAATAAATAATTCAAAAATTATTATTTATAAACTAAATTTTATTTATATATATATTTTAATTATTAAATCAAAATTTATTTAAAATTTATATATTTTAAAGTCGTTGAGTAGAAAGAGAAGGAATGATTAAATTGACTAGTATAATTTTTAGATTAAATTTATGAGAAAAGTAATCTAAATATCAAGGAGGCTTTGGGATTTAGAATCCAGAGGAAGTGCTACTACTTTCCTTAAATTAGGCTAAAAAAAACGAACCAAATATAATAATTTAAATTTAAAAAAGATTACTTTCCCAGTCAACAATCCGTGCCAACCAAACGAGACCTAAATGAAAAAAAAATACAAAGTACGAAATATACAAAATTCTAATGTAGAAAAAACTCACATCAAATTATCTATTCCTGTTATTCCATTATAACTCTATTCCATTAAATCTCATTTATATATTTACGTAGGATCTACATAAATATGTGGATGAGATTTAATGAAACATAATATGAGCATAAAAAAACGAATCCCAAAAGAATTAGGAAGCATCCCTATAACAAATATTTATATAATAAATGTATATAAAGTACGGTCACCTACTCTATTTTATTCTTAGTTTGATGAGTCATCAGAACAATAATTTTCTTGGCCATTCTCTGTATTTAATGGATCAATTATTATATTAGCACACTTAACTCTCAAGCTTTTCTACAAATTATTGAGATGACTTTCTGTCAATTATTGGGGTCCCCTGTCGCTGTGGGACAATCTCTCATGCATGTGAGCTAACTACTTCAAATTTTATAAACATGCCTCCTTCAATCACTACTAACTTTGTAATCGGACTCAAATACAGTTAATTTATTAAATAATTTATATAAAATTTTAGGAGTATTAGATTTTAAAGTACTATTTTTTAATTTTCAATTTAGTACTTAAATTTTAAAAATTTTCCATTAATTTAAGTAACTATTTTTATTAATTTTAGTGATTTGACTAGTTGAGTGTATTAATTCGTGTGAATGCTTAATTTTACAAGTTTTGAATTTAATTGTTAAAGTTATAAAAAGTTGATCACTTAATTTAAAAAAATTTAAAATTTAAGTACCAAATTAAAAAAACATCAAAAGATTTTACACTTTAAAATATGTTATTCTAAAACTTTAATCACTACTCCCTCCTATTCAAAATAAATGTTGTTTTAGAGGGATTTTAATTATTCAAAATAAGTGTCGTTTGTGACTTTTTATGCATATTTATGATTTTACTTCCAAAATTACCCTTTAATTTCTCTCACATCTTAATTACACAGATTATATTTTCAAGATACTTTAACAAGTAATTAATACGGGTAGATCAGACATTTCATTAACTTTTTTAATAAATATGCATTCCTCTAAAACGACACTTGTTTTGAATAGGAGGAAGTATATATGATGCGATAAGCTTTAAGGTTGACAAAACATAATAACACCATTTTGGAATGCTTTGCCACAATATAGCATTCCTCTAAAACGATACTTGTTTTGAATAGGAGGAAGTATATATGATGCGATAAGCTTTAAGGTTGACAAAACATAATAACATCATTTTGGAATGCTTTGCCACAATATAGCAGTACTCAGGCTTCTATTACATCTTCATCGTTGAAAAATAAAAATCTAGTAACAATTTATGGAAATTTATCAGTTTTGGACTTATTTACATTTTCTTTTCCTACTTTAGTGGGAAAATATATGATTTTGTATATGCTCCCTTCTTTTAACTACAACACTTAGTAACTTCTGTTTAATCTTTCTCCTTATTTTCAATTTTCTTAAATTTTAATTTGTTAAAGAATTCATATCTCTTAATTTTCAATTAAAAAATAATGATGAAATATACATTGTATAAAAATCATACATGGGCTAATCAAATATAACTTAACTTAATTTTTGAACTTGATTCGAACTAATTAAACTATATTTAAATTAATAATTAATATAATTATAATAAATTATTAATTTAGATCAAGTTTAATTAATTTAGTTCGAATTTAAGAACTAGATTTAATCATCATGTAAATAATATTTGATTGATTTATATGCAATATTCATGTCACATATATTTCGTTAGAAAAATTAAATAGGAGTATAAAAACATAACATTTAAAAGTCACAAGACAAAAAAACTAAATTAGAAATGAAAACAAAACGACAAATTAGAAGAAATGGTTCCTAAATATTAAAGCACATATCTAATTACAAGGGACATTTTTTAAATGAAAAAAAGAAGAAGTTCTAATATTTTTCGTAAATCATTTTTGCCTTTTCTTTTCTAGAGAAGATTTAAGGCTGCTCCATACTCAAAGTTAAGGATCAAACTCCTGACTTTTAGTTAAAGATGGATAAGTCCTTGCCATTCAACCACACCCCTTAAGTTTCCACTTCTTAACTTTTATCTGTAATCACAATTTGGATGGAATTTCGAATATTAAACGACCGAACACCATCCCATCCCAAATTCTCAACTAGTGCACCAAAAGCATGTTAATCCCTAAGAATCGAAGATGAATGGATAATAAATGTGTTGGTAATATTTCATATATATTCCATCCTTTACACGTGAACGTTATTGATTTGGAAATATGCATATAATAAATTGGAAATTCTATTCTATGAAAAACATAAAAAATAAATAAAGTTAACTATGATCATTTACAAATATCCAAATTGTAATTTAAATTCATAATTGCAGGTTTAAATAAAATTTAATTACACATTGATTTAGACTTAATTAAATGTTAAAATTTTTAAAAAATATTTTGGACTAGATTTATTCGAATTTGGGTTTAAAATTTTTGAATAGGATAGGCTATAGTATCGATGGTTTTGTTTACACACTAGTCTGGTCCCCTTTTATTTACCCCCAAAAAAAAATGGTCCCCTTTTATTTTTCTCTTATCCACCAAGGTGACAAAGACTCTTTTTATTCTCTCAAAAATAAAAAAATGAACAATACGATAAAAAATAACAGTAGTAAAGACTAAAGTACGATTGGTCCCCGCCGACAAGACTGCCCAGATTAAATGCATAGATTCATAACAACTCTAAAGGTCGCCGTCTTTTCGGGGTTTGTTCCCCTGCTTATGCTCTTTAATGTTACACCTTCAATGTGCTTACCTTGAAAAGCAAAAGGTTTAATGCCTACACTTTCACAGAAATAATTTCACCGATTCCGTCGTTTTGCCTTGGTGGACGATTGAGTTGCTTAGTGACTTTCTACTTCTGCTTTTATTTTGGAATAACCATGAATCCTCTGGTTCAATTGACTTTCCCCCTTACCTAAGTGCTTCATGGCTGTACTGGTTCAAGTCGTCTAAACGTAAAAAAAATTGGATTATCACTCATTAAGGGAATTAAATAAATCCCGATTATCACTTATTAGATGAAAGTATTTATTAACGTTTTCGTGTTAACAAGGTAAAATCATTGACTATTGTGACATGAATCAGCCTATAAGCTAACTCCTATATAGGATTTTATGTCTGGACTAGAGTTCTTGACTGACAAGGAACGATGAAATATCCATTCAATGCAAAGATATGAATAAGGGCTTGGGATCTTCTGTCCCTAATAACTCTGGCTCTCTTGTACCTCTTCAATCCAAGTCATTTATTGGTCATTCATTGTCACACAATGAATGGCTTAAATTGAAAGGGTACAGGGAACAAGAGTTATTAGGGACAGAGGAATAGGTCCCATGAAAAAGGATTATTAATATGAAAAATTTGCGCATAGTATTAAGAAAAAGATTTACCATTAACTAACCCACAAATAAAATGGAGATGACATTTACTTTAAAAGGAACACCAATATATTGGCAATTAATAACATCAATAATGCTATTCTATATTAATGCAAACTGGCAAAGTTGCCGGTGAAGTAACCTATCCAAAAACGAACTTGGAAAAACATAGTACTTTAACCCAAAGAAGAAGTGGTCAAGTCCAACGACCTGACTTCCTGTACGTTTGGTGCTTTATATTGACGGTTATAAGCGAAACAAACAAAGTGTGGACAATATAGAGAGAGAGAGGAAGAAAAGCAGCCAGACCCAGTAGGTAGCAACATGCTTCCGCAGAAGATGCAGTCTCTCGTATATAATGAAGGCCCAATTCCCAAGACGAAAACAGAGAGAGAGAGAGAGCATCTAGAAAAATGAGCTACTATTATTATCCATCGAGGCAGGGTATGAATCGAACGGCAGGGAATAGGGTTGTAAAGGAGTCTAATCTCACGGCCATGAATAAATCAGAAGTCATCCGGCTTATGATAGCAAAACGTACCCTCAAACAATCTCAGCCAACCAATCACATCCCCACAGAACCCTTTCCTTATATTACATCTTTCCCACTTTCTCCAGTAGAAAAATAGGGAAAAAAAAAAAAGAGTTTCGGTCGCCCCCACCCACAAGTCATGATAAGAACCCCAAAACACCACCAACAAATATCCAACCAAATCCAAGTTCCAATTTTTACGACATGCCATATGCAAAGTTCCATTTTTTTATCAGTGCCCAGCTTTGCTCTCTCTCCTCTCACAGACTCGCATACTTACTTTTCCTGCTTTCTATCTTTATGTGGTGTGGCCTGGCCTCTGATATATATCTCTTTCTGATTTTGTTTTGGGTTTGCCCTTATCTCCTTCATATTTATGTTCCGTGGTTGCGCGTCCATACTGTTGGATTTGTTCAGATAAAGAAAGGACACCTGGTGTAGGTGTCACCGACACCTGTACGTCTTGCATGAAAGAGAGAGAAGTGATACAGAGAAGGCTACAAGTGAAGAGATAGACAAGCAGTGGTGATGACTGATGAGGATGATTCATTCTAGTGAATGTGGGATGTTTGAAGTTTTAAGGGTTTCTGGGGGCTCTAGTTTATCATGGTCCCTATGAAAACCCTAAAATTTTCCTCAAAGCTTGTTTCTTTAGCTTAAAACTGTTTGGATCCTAGGTTCTTGGTCGTTTTCGTTAAATCTTTCTAGTTTCTTCTCAGATCTGACTCATGCTTCTATACAGTTTGTGATTCCTTCCAATTCATGATTGGGATTATCTCTTGCTGGAAATCCTCCAAAGAGAATATAGATTCTCATTTCATCTTCTGGGACATAGAAATTGACAGAAGAGAGTGAGCACACAGAGGCATTGGTATAAAACTATACGGTTGCTTTTGCGTGCTCACTTCTCTTTCTGTCAGCTTCCAGCCCCGGAGTTTGATCTCTTTCTCAGGTCACTTGCTTAGGCTGCTTTTGTTCCATACTAGACACAAACCTCTCTCTTTTCTTTGTGTAGCAACCAGACATGACGTAGATCAGGGAAAAATGAAGAGCAGGCAGCATTCAGAAGTCAGAACCTTGGGGAGTATCCGTTAGCCTTCATTTTCACTCATTTGAAACATTCATTTTAAGTATAGTTTAATCTTCGTGTTTAATTATATTTAACTGCTTGAAGCGTTGTTTTTGATGGTGTTTGCTTTCTAGGCACGCCTGAAAACAGTATAATTTAGCGGCAGAACGGTGTAGTAGCATGGGACCATTCACGTTGTCTAAGTTTAGCATGGTCCTGCACTTGTAAAACCCTTCCTTTTTCACACAGCTTCATGCTCATAATCTTTATCTTCATCTTTGCATTTGCTTTCTATTTTATTTACGCATGCGATTGTAACATACTGGAGATTTTTTTTAAGTTTTACTTTGTTTTCACCTGAATCTAGCAAGAACCTCGTACCTTGTACTGTTCTGATGGGTTTTCCTGCTTACGGTTTCAAAAATTTACGCATGCGATTGTAACATACTGGAGATTTTTTTGAAGTTTTACTTTGTTTTCACCTGAATCTAGCGAGAACCTCGTACCTTGTGCTGTTCTGATGGGTTTTTCCTGCTTACGGTTTCAAAACCCTACTATAAGGTAGAATAGGGTTGATTACTAGCAAACTTGTGCAACGAGTATAAAAGGGATCTATCTGTCTCTAGTAATTCTTTTGAGATCTCCGGAAGCACATATGTAGTGCACTAATTGAAACGAGTATTGAAATTTATACTTCTCCTTAAGTGATATACAGCCTTCTTTCCGAATAGTTATTCCTCTTACCATGAGTACTTAAATTGATTTGATTGTTTGAGCGCACAAAGGACTTCCAGATTAGGGTATGTTCATGATGGCTCTTTTCAAACACTGTCAATTCAACGTCAATTTTCTAATTCTTCCACTGCTTGAATTTGACAATATGGATATGAATCCTTTCAGATCCCGTCAAATCGTTTGTCACAACCAGAGGGTCAGAACCAGTTTAAGAGAACCAATGAAGTTCTTAATCATTGTCTTCTTTAACTTCCAAATAACTATGGGTTAGTACGTGTGCAACTGTCTTAATTTTCTTTTTCTTTGTCAAAGGAAGTCCTCACATCTCTTATGATGATGCGATAAGTGAACTTTTTCATCAACTAACAAGATAAAATGTACTTCTAATCTGTATTGTGGACTGCAGAAAAGGAGACCACAACATTATTTTCTTCTTGAGCAGCTAACAGACATTTTGAAGTTAATCTTCCGTTTAAACGGGAAATTTAGAAAAGGTTTCACCTCAGCTCTATTTAGCGTCGACTTTTGTTAATCTTAATTGTGTGCAAGGTTCTGGATAGATTATGAAAAAAGCGATTTTTTAAGGAATAATATGGCATTTATTTTATGTTATCTGATCCCTTTATTGTGTCTTGCAAAGATTTGTCTATTTGGTATTGGAATCAAGACCACAAGTATCGCTTTGGAGAGCGAGTAGAAATGTTCCATGGAATGTCAATAGATCAAATTGTTTCTTGAGGTAGGTGTTTTGAACTTTCATTTTGCATATTTTATTATTTTGATGTCACTTAATGTTGGCGTTTTGTCTCTCTATACTCTAATATCAGATAGTATTTAAAGCCACTAACTAGACATAGCCTTCTGATATGTATCTTCTATAGAGGATCCTTCTGCTACTAATTTGCTTAAAGCATTTAATTCTACTACTTTTTCATTGAGTTTAATTTCAAAGTGTCTTAAGCAATGTTTTAACTTGCCAACTGCTCCAAATCATTAACACAATTTGTCGTAATTGCGATCACAGTATCTATAAGTATTGTAGTATACCGTAACCTACAGAATAATATGCAATAAACTTTGGTCTCAAGTGCAATGTGGCACATATACACCTTTCAATTTTCAGCCATAAATAGTTTCAATCCTTAATGTGGTAGTTTTGTTTGCTTTCACGACCTATTACATCGAGTCTATACTGGTCCCAGGAATCGATGTTAATTGTTGTTCGAGGAACTTTGGTTGAACCAGTAGAGTTAGTCCCTGCTGGTTTTTAGAGTTCATGTTCATACAAGATTGACAATTATAGGTTGTTTTAGGAGGGGCTGAGTAGCTACTAGATATTGAAACTGCTCCATATTTGTTTTACAAGATAGGGAAGGTTGGTGTCCCATTGTACATTCTTTTAATTTGAGGGGAATACGTTGGCTTTTTTTTTAATCATTCTTCCTTATATATCAATTGTTAATAGGAATCAAATGTTCTTTTCTTTGTTTGCTTTTGTTTTCCTTGCTTAGCGCAGTATATCCAATGAAAGACTGTTAGATAGGCTTGCTAGGGAAACGTATGAAACTTGGGTAGTTTGTTTGCAATACAAGTACTTCGGTACTATAGGTTGCGGATGCACTAGATGGATGGGGATTTTTGTTTCTTTGGAAATTAAACTAATTTTATTCCAAAAAAGGCAGTGCCTTACAAATTATTGCCATCATGACTCATCCAAACGGAGAGTACATTATATTGGTATTTAAAAGAAATCTGGGAACCAATTATACTATCAATCAATCATCATGTAGGAGCTTAATAAGCTTGTTTCTTCTTATTATAAGCCCCATCTATTTGTTACATGTGTGGAGAATTTAGCTTCGCTGAAGTGCCACCAGAGTAGCTCCTTGATAGCATGCATAGTGTTCACTTTAAGGTGTTGTCAAGTGGTCTGCGTGTGCTTGAATCTCCTGAGGTTTCTTTCTCTCAAAACCTCATACACCAGAGTGCAGAATTAAGAACTTTTGGATGCATGGGAATTAAGAACAGTTTGTTGAGGAACTTTTGGATTAGGTATATATGTCCCACAAGTAAAATAGCAAACATAGAATGGACAATACTAATCATGTAGAGGAAAATGATATGTATAGGCAAGCGTAGCTGAGTTGATTTGGGGGATGTAGAAGCAATCTAACACTAATTGGTTGAGTTTTTTTACTATTGGTACATGGTTCTTCATGATTCATGATAATATGGTAATATTTTGGACAGTTTGAGCCCTTAGGGTATATATTTAAAAGTACAAAACTAGATAATTGATTTTCATTTTTGAGAATCAGATGAAGGAATCTGTTATGATCAGTGATACCTCATATAATACTGCCAGTTAACACATATGACTTGAATTCTGAATGTAGCTCTGGTAAATCAAATTCATTGCTAAACATGGGTTTGGGTTGAGCATGTTTATATGTAGTTTGACTGAAGAACATTAACTTACAACTGTATATTCATTGTTGGTCTAAAGGCAATTAGTAGTTGAAAGCAATCTTATACCTATTTCTAGTATAAGATCTTATTACAAGTGTTTCAAAACATCACAAGAGATAGATTGAGAATTTGCAATTTACATTTTCCCAATAAAAATGTAATTCATGTAATTCAGCCAGCAGTTTGAATTAGCATGGAAGTAGCAATCTATTTCCAGTTTTCACCAAATCAAGTTGAAACCATTTGTTCCTCTTTGACACCTCTTAATGGAGTCAAAGAATTCCATCTGCTACCATATGCCACTCATCTCAATTCAGCAAATAAGCAAAAGAACTGGACGCATTTATGTATTGATAATGTTTAAGATAACATATAGAAGGTGATACTATACAGTTATGATGGATATGAATGTGACAATTTCAGATTGTGGTAATAATAACACAGGGCTAAAACATTGCAGCCACTATTCTGATTGCAGCCATTGCAATTTAAAAACGAACGTTGCATAATGTTCAGGTTCCAAAAGAGTTATAAGTAAGCCAATTTCTAATATAGACACCGAAACAAACACAATAAGCAGATAAGTGCACAAAGATACAAAATTTTAAGGCTATGAAGATTAGTATATGTCGCCTGCTTCTCCAAACATATCATCTCAAAATTGGGAAAGGAATTAATAGGAAAGTGCATTTTGTCTCTATATCTTGAATTAGGAAAGTCTACAACACTACAAACATTAGTTGAAAGATTTGGAGTAGTTCTTGATTGAGGCTTTGTTTATCTGTTGAATTTTTGCTTCTAGATTGATAACAACAAATGCATTTATTTGCATAAGTTTATTGTTGTGTTCTAAGTGTAATTGTTTTTATTCATTTTGAAAAAGAAGTCAGAGATAATCTAATTACATAAGAATTTGGAGTAGTCATGGTTAGGTTAGCCATTCTTATAGCAGTGCAAGTAATGCAAACTATATCTGATGCAATAAAGAGGCAATTTAGTCCTTGGAGTTTCATTTTCAGGTAGATTGAAGTATTTGTATATAGACAAGTCTAATGCAACTTAAGTTGTAAGTTTATTCTCTTTTACAAATTAGTGGTTTGTTTTTGGTCCAGAGAACATCCTATACTTTCAAGGCCAGCTAATTATCTGATTGAAATTTTGTTAAATAGTTTAGACTTATTTTTTCACCAGACAATGCATATTATAAGAAATTACCTAGCAATAGTGAAGCAAATATGGTGTACTTAGTGGTAAGCTTTTTGTTTACAAATTTTTTGTTGTAGTATGCATCGGGTTTCAATGTATCTATGTAAAGTTTCGCTTATGAATTATATGGGCGCAACTACGAGAAATGTGGAAACAATTGCGCCAAATTGTGGTGACGATCTGAACCACAACCGCATTATTGCTTCTATGAGAAAATAAAGATAATCAGTTCCCTTGGGTTAGAAGAGTTGATGGGAGAATTTTTGTCTTGTACATTTAGTTTTCCTGGAAAGATGTATCTGGTAACATGAGTATTCTAACTGGACGACTAGGATAGACTGTAAGTGTAAACTGTAGCATTTTGGAGCATCATTGTGAGCGATGTAGATCATGCATTTTAACCAACTCTCTTGCTATAAGAGCAACAAGGTGGTGTAATCTCCTTTTGTCCATTTTCTTAGTGGTTAGTTTCTAATACCAACAGCTAGAGTGTGGATTTCAAGAGATTTCGTTGACTTGGTGAATTGCCTAGATATGGATGGGCCATATTCCCGTGGCTAGACAAACTCTGGTAGCTGAACAATTATTTATAGGATTTCAAGGGAAAAGTTAAGATCTACACATTGTCAAAGTATAGAACATTGAATAACAAGGTACAGCTTAATTATTATCCTCTTATAACTAAAAGCTCTGATTTTGGAGGATGATTTTAGTTAAGACAAGAATCTTGGCGTCTTTGGTACCTGGGTATTCAAAAACATGATGATAGTATGCGTTAATTAGTTGCTATATTGGTCTGATATCTTAAGCCAGTGTCGATGTATCATATATTATATTAGTGGGTTCTGATAAAGTTCCTGATATTGTCTTAGTATCAGGTGCTCCTGTGTGCTCAAGACTTATCTCTCTTGCGTTCTTCCGAAGAAGATCAAGTTGGGAAGGAAATTGTCTAAAGTAGGGAACTTGAGAATTTGGTTGCAGGATAGTGGAACATGAGAGGATAACGAATTTGACAATGTTTTTCACTTCCTTTAGATAGAAAATGAAAGGCCAGTGCTTTAAAAATGTACACATATGTCTGATTGGAGGTACTGTTGAGGCTGATATAGAATTAGGCTGTTTATATCGTAGTTGTTTATTTGAAAGGGAACGTTATGTCAGGAACAAAGAGTAATCCATCTTTCTTTTCTTTGGTCCGTCACATGATCAGGTCATTCAAATTGTAGGAATGTTATAAAGGGAAAGAGATTGAGGATAGGTTTTCATTTTTCCTCAATACTACAAAAGTAGCAATTGCTTTCCTATCAACAACAAATTCCTTCCATTTCCTTACCCCTTCCTCCTTATTCCATCCAAGTATATAATTTGGTGTCTCAAGGCTTATATGTTTAAATATGATTTGCAAGCCTTGAAAGTTTGATTGTAATTTAATCAGTTAGACCTTGGCCTCTTATTAGCAATATCTACCGCTGCTGATGAGCTATTCAGTAGTGTCAAAACCTTCGAACAACAAATAAAAAGTTCATGAGGCCAACGTGTTCCTGGCTGTCGTTGAAAAAGATAGATTCACCAAGAACTGTTTTTTTTTTTCTTGAAGTCAATTGGTGAAACAAGAGAAGTGCAGATTAATACATCTTGTTAGGCTATATTTTGATGAATTGACCGACTTTTCAAATAATCAGGGTATGAGTTTTGCAAATTTTGTGGTTTACAGGATTTAAAAGTTGATCTCAGGGGAAAAGAAAAAGCTGCAATTGCTGCAACAATGAGCAGAGTTGGGGATCGAAATTGCTGTTAGAAATTCATGAGTAATTCTATATTATAAAGTGAGTTATATATAAAGATATGACTCAATTTTTTTGTCTTTATTAAGATTATGATGTCTTTGTTATAAATGAGCTTATTTGAATCCGGCCCTTTTTTTTTCCAGCTATCCTCAAAACCCTTCAATTGCAAAATGCAATTACCTCTGCAAGGAGCAAAGTGAACCTGAACCCCACTTTACTGCACCTCACCCAACTGGAGTGTCCTAACAATTTTTTTTCTCTTTTATGGCTTTACTTTTCTAGCATCTGTCAAAACTTGTGTTTATTTGTTTGTACTCCGTGTAAACTATGACTACAGGTATCGTTATACAATGTGGTACTATCATTTTCTGATTAGCTGTTGATGTGGGCTTCTAGTGGTGGTTTAGAAACACAACATGGAAGTCATTGCGCTTGTGGTAACTGGTAAGTGTTTAAATGGTAGTTGTCTTCAACTATAATAGTCATTATTATTGTAAATTTTAATCTTCATGTGACCTAAATCATCGGAGGCCTCTTTTGCTGGCAATTAGCCAAGAAACTTTATGATCTTCTGCCCGAGTCCAAGTTCCATGTATCCTACACATTCCTCTGAATTGTTGTTCTAAGAGTGCAGTTGGCTAGGGTTCTATGGAAAGCTAAATGGAAATAAGAGAACTTGCAACCAAGAATCAGCCCCACATTGGTATTGACAAAAAAATCCCATATACTCATAAAGGATCAAATCCCTGATATTTTAAAAAAAATCTTGGTAGTTTCTTTCTAACACCGGGTAAATAAGCATGCGTCAAGAGATTTAAGGTAGACTTATTAGAGCTATCGAAATCTTACAATTCATTGGTGGAACTGAAAAGTACTCAAGACACTACTCTCGCATCCAACACTCGGCTCGGAGGAGAAAATGAGCATATTGTTGAAGGACTTTTATGGTTTCTGAAGAAAAAGAACCGTTGCTGAGCTTGGTGGAGTTGCAAGAACTTTAACATGTTGCTGAATCTAATATTTTCAAGTGATAGAACAGGCGGGAAATAACTGGAATCTCTTACCTTCTTTTAAGTATTTCTGAGAATTTGGTGCTTTGGAGCTCTTTTCGATTGTATTTCACTTCTTGGGCAGTTGTCTGTTTCAAGACTCTTCGACATCTGGGAAAGTAGCGATTCTCATAATTTGGTTGTTGGTACAAAGCCAAGTGGCCATCAACTGTCACATTCCGATTTTTACTCCCACGGATTAGTCTTTTTCCTATCCTTGTTTCTCTCTACTCTACCAAACAACAGCACAAGTAAAAAGGACTGACGAGAAATTTGGACACAAGCTAACTCTTAAGCTGTTGCCATCCAAGATTACTGGATGAGATGAAGTTGCATTTGGCAAGTGCTTGATACAAAGCCGCCGCAGAAACAAGGTTCTTGTGTTTTTTATGCTTTTGTATGTTTCTGCTTCAGTTTGAATTTGGGAAACACTGCCTCACCTTAAATAAGTGCCATTGATCCTCGTCAATTAAGCAACAGCAAGTCTGCTACTATCACAGACAATCATAATGCTAAGTTTTATGATTTCTTTCACCTCGTTAATGTTGTTTTTTCCACGTAGCAAAATTAAGTTATTGTTTATAATCTATCCGACAAAGGAAATGTGACATTAAACATATTTAATTGAAAAACTGCAGCCGAGTTTTAATAAAAAAAACATAATTTGGAGAATGAATTTTTATTCTCTATTAACTCACACACAAACACTTTACAAGATATTCTTATATAGATATTAAAGAAGAGTCATTAGGAGTTTGTTAATAAAATCAAAATAGATTCCTAATGACTCAAGAGTTGTTTTAGAAAAAGATCCCGACAGGTTGGCTTATTATTCGGTTGAGATTGGACAGTTTCAGGATATTGAGAATCGATACATGTTAAATATGAATTTGATGTAGACGTGAATCGACAACTTCTTTGGATTGAACCACATCTCTCTAAACCATCCTTATTACTCCCGGTGAGGCCAATGTAATCCAGATTTAGCTGAGCTTGGTTGGCTTGCTTAATATCTTCCCTCAAACTATGCTGGGTGCCAAGGCATAGTTTGTCTTGATTCATAGCCAAAGATGTTTTGGATTGTGGCTTTTTAAAAATGTCAGCAACTTGATTTTGAGAAGTCACTTGTTGGGTCACCAATTCTCCTATAGCTACCTTCTCCCTTAAGAAATGATATTCCAACTCTAGCATGAAAAATAAGATTGATTGTAACATCTCGTTTTCATACTAAGGGTTAGATCCCTAGATTTCTGTAATTGAGAAATAGCAATGAGAGATTAGAAAATTGCATTTCATGCTCATGCACAATGTTAACGTACACATACGTGAAATTTGATTATTGCACATATTACAATGAATTGTTCATGCTCTCATTTGACGTTTTCAAATATAAATAATTGTTTTAATTCGATTATAATGTGAATTATGGATTATATATCTTAAAAATTGAGTTGGAGTGTATAAGTAGCGAATTAGAATTTTGGAGAAATGTGATAATTTTCTGGAAATTAAGGATATTTTTGAACTAGGAAAGATGCCAAGTGGCCTAACAATTGATGAATAGTAGTATAACTAAGAGTCAAATGGCAATAAAAATTTTAATATGTAACATTAAGATTTAATGACAAGTGTCATTAAAAATTGAGAGAAAATTGGGTTGAAAATTGGAGACAAATGGACTAGTAGATTAAAAGACCAAAAGAAAACCCTAAGAGAGTGACATGTGGAACTTATTTAAATCACAATTTTTGTTAAGTGAAAGTCCATATTTTGGTCTTTCACTTGCTAATCACGATACATACTTTTTTCATCTCCATCTTCTTCATTTTCATTATCTTTCTCTCTTTCATTCACGACCATCCCACCTCACCATCATCATATTGATTTTTGTTCATCTCTTTCACTTTGTTTCTTCAAGATTCATTGTCTTCTCCATTTTTTTATTAAAAGAAGCAACCTATTCCACCTTAAAAGGGTGATGATCGTATATGTTGGAGGAGCTAGGGTCTCATAGTGGTTGAAGAAGCTTTGGGTAAATCAAGTAAGTAACTTATTAATCTGCATGGCTTTGATGAATGAAGCATGTTTTGATGTTAGTTAAGAATTAAATGATCATAAAATGAGGATGGGCACATGCTAAAACGTGAATGAGTAATGTGGGTAGATTAATGTCTTGTTTTTATGTTTATGATGATCATTAAAGATGGTGTAGAAAGAAGTGCAGAAAAATTGATTTGTGAATGGATATTGTTATATTCTATTTTTGATGGATAAAAACGTGGATCATTGGTTGTTTTAGACATGGATTGGATTCAGATTTGAAGTTAGAGAAAAGGCAAGTGAAGTGTCTTGAAAAGAGAAGAACAAAGACGAAAGTTTAGAGATAAAATGGCAATGGTGTTTAAAGTGTGCTGGAAAAATGTTAACTGTAACATTTTCCACTAATTATGCATCTGTAATTTAGCCATAACTTGTTCTGTAGATATCCAAATTAGATGATTTTTTATTTAGATTAAATTAGAGACATAAGGCTATACTTTTTATGAAGACACCGAATTCAAATTATGTCTTTAAGAGTTTCAAAATTTGACTAGAAGTTGAGTACTCGGTGTAGAAAGTTGTTGTTGTTGTTGTTGTTGATGATAATGATATATATATATATATATATGTATGTATGTATATGTATATGTTCTGTTTTAGTGTCTATGATCAATCATGGACTATAATTTGTTTATGGATGATATTGAGTTGAATTGGAGTTAGAATAATGGGGCAATGATGATTAATTGAACTAGAAATGATAGACCAAGCATAAGATAGTGAATGAAGTAAGTGAAGAGTTAGAAATTTAGAAAATATGGATGCAATTAGATATATTTTAGGGAAAGAGGTATGAATTTTTCTGTATAACTCAGATTAAGTCATTTGAGAATGCTTTCAAAAAGGACTTCGAGTTCTACAACTTTTATGAGACCCCGAGAAGAGATTTTGACGTCTAGAGGGTCAAAAATTCATATTTTTATAAGTGACCCATGAAGGTCTGCTCAATGGACATGGATGTCCGCCTAACGGACATTCACTGATCATTTGGTCTTAATTAAGGCTTAAAGGGAGCTTGAATTGAAACTAGAATGATGCTTGGAACAAGTGACTAATGTGTGATATGTATGAAGTAATAATTGGGGTTATAACTTAGTGAATGAATTGATGATATCAAAGTACCAAAGGCATGAATATAATGTGAATGAAGATGTTCATATGATATGAGTTGTGATTCAAAGGAGTTGAGTAATACGTATTAAGTGAGTAATTATGAATGAGAATTGGGTATTATGAGAGCATATAATGTTAGAAAAGAAATGACGAGAAATTGGTTTATGATATTAGAATGACCAAGTGTTCTTAAGGTATAAGTCTAAGGATAAGTTAGACACCTACAAAGGATACGGATTGAATGGTGAACTTAAAATGATCATGTACAAATGAAGTGTAAGCCTAAGTTCAACTAGACATATGAATTATTAAATGTGAATGAGCATAAGATGTAAATTAAGATAATATACCCGAGATTGTCATTGAGCATGCATTATACATAACATATATATATATATATGTATATATATGTATGTATGTAATTGAGTATTCATAAGATTGTGCAATTAATAATGTGTGCAATATGTGTTTTGCATAATGATAATACAAGATAGGATGTAAGCATCCAGACATGTCTAGATTATGGAAGCTAGTGCTAATCTGGAGCATACTGTGAGTCGACCTAGATGGTCTTACTTTAATGATTGTTTTGTTTAAATCCTATATTGAATGATTATGTGAATGTGATTGTACTGATTCTGGACATTGAATATATGAGGCGTTTGATGTATAAATAATATTGGAAGTGCTCATTGAATGTGAATTGGGCTGACTATGTGATACTCAACTTAATTGTTGAATGCAGGATTAAGTTCCGAAGAAAAATGTGAATGTGCATATGAATGAAATAAATGATTCTCAACTTAAATGTTAATGTCGTACCAAGGTCCAATGACATGTGTAAAGTGAAATAAAGTGACTGATTGACCTTATGTGATTGATGCATTTCATTACATGAATGCACAATAACATAAAGACTGTTGTGACTGGAATAGCTACTGAAAAAGAGCTTAAAGCTTAGAATGTGATTAAGAGCCAAAGGCTCACTATGTATAATGAGCCCGGTATCTCCAACGGCTACGGGACAGTTATCAATAAGCCTAGTATCTATAATGGATATAAGACAGTTACGGGTACTCAATCACAATAATAACAACTGAAAGTGAGTCTCATGAGCACTGCATATGCATTTGATATATATGATTTAAATAGTTTGACTGATTTCTGAATGTGACATATGTTTTAAGTGAATATGAAATGTATGTGATTCAAAACGTTGAATTGATGAAGTGATGTGAATTATGCAATTATATGAATTGACATGTTATGTGATTGAGTGAGCTATTGAGGATGCTCCACTCACTAAATTTGCAAAACTCAACCCAAAATTTGCAATATTTTTCAGGCTTAGAGAAGATCTCTAGTTAGACAAATTGGAGTCAAGCCACTGCATTCGAGTAAGAGATAAAGGTTGGGATCAGTTAGCGCCTGCATATATATTTCATTATTTTATATCAAAATGTGTATTCACAAGTATTGTACAATGTGTTTGTGAATGATTTTGTAATGAAATGACATTATGGCTAAAATGTTTTGTATTTGTAATGGGCTCAAGTGACTACTGAATTTTCAATGATGTATATAATGGTTGTAACACTTCTGATTGAAAATTGTTTTTGAATAAAATGGGCCGAAATTGATTGGTAATTTTTTGCATTTGCGTGTGATGTCAGAAAAATTTGTAATGAGTTTCAATTGACTGACTATTCTAGCATGCCATCATCGTAGAATATGTTTTCGAATACCGTCAGTATGTTCAGGGATATGCACTATGAGAGTAGGGTGCTACATTGATTGTAATGAACAATGCACTCAAATTTTCACAATATAAAATGGGTGGAATTCATTGAGGAATAGTCAAGCCTTGGAGGACATATTTTGGCCAAGTTAATTTGGTTGAGGCATTTGCCATGGTACGGTATTCAACTTCTGTGCTTGATAGAGAAACTGTATATTGTTTCTTTGAACTCTAAGATATTACATTGACACCAAGATAAGTACAAATACCAGAGATAGAGCGTCTTGTCATTGTGTAACCTCCTCAATCTGCATTAAAAAACCAAAAAGATCAAGTGCAATATTTTCTTGAAAATGAAGCAGCATAGTTTACACTAAATGCAATGTTAGTCTGGGTGAATGTCAAGTACTGTAATTGAGCAACAAGGCTTCTGTATAATGTAGGATCTGAAAAAGGGAACTTTGAGTTTTGAGGGTAGTGGCGTGGATATGGGGTTTGCAATCAAGAATATTAGCTTTGTCGAATATGGTCTATGAAAAGTGACATTGTAAAATATACAGGCCACTATTATCTCATGTGATCTCAATTCCCACGAAGTGATGAATTTCACCCAATTCCGTCATTTTAAGCTCTGAACGTAGAGTTTTAATGAAATTATTGAGTAAGGATGAGTCTGATCCTGTCACTAGTATACCATCAACGTACATAACCAAAGAGATTGAACCTATGGCACAATGTAAGATAAACAAAGATTAGTCAGCCAAGCATCATTTGAAACCAAGTTTGAGCAAAAAAGTGCTAAACCTCTTGAACCAAGCTCTCGCTACTTGCTTAAGCCTATAGAGTGATATGTGCAACTTACAAACATGTAGAGGAAACTGGGGATTGATCGCGGCTCGTCGTTCGATCCTAAGATCGATCCTTGGAAACCGGTCAAAACTAATTTATACCAAGGATTGCAGTATATGATGCAATCTCAGGTCGTCTCTCTTGTTGGAACCTAATGAAATGGGCCTAAGCTAGCCTATATGTCATTAATTGCAAGCGAAATTAGTAAGGGAAAAGGGGGGTTTTGATTTTGAAAACATTAATAAACTAAAATGCATGTAAAAAGTATTTTTGGGTTTTTGGAAATAGAAAATAAAAAGATTAAAACAAAAGGTGAAATCCTCTTGAAAATGAGCTTTGGCTATCATAGTTCAAAACTAAGTGTGAATAGTAAACCTTAAAGGGCTCTCTCTAAGTCCAGGGTTTTGATTAATGAACTCCATTC
>JANKOE010000008.1:22783820-22795567 GCA_026284465.1 Erythroxylum citrifolium | reverse complement strand
GAGGCGGAGTTCTTCGAATGCGAGACAGAGGCGAAGGGTGGAGGTCGTCCAGTGGTGGCAAGTGGAGGCGGCGACAGGTTAACGGAGAGAGTTCTGGTGGCATCGTCGATCCGAGTAGCAAGGTCGGCACCGAGACGACGACAGTGTTGGTGGATAAAGGAGGCAAGAGATAAGAGTGGGTTTGAGGGTTCCATTGTTGAGAAGAAGGAAAATGGAAGAAGCCAAGGAAACTGCTATTAGTTACGGTCCAACTAGAAGCAGAGTTATGGGCTTATGAAACATAATCAATGCTGCTCGTTCGTTTAGTCCATAGATCAGAAAGGACCATAAAAAACCAACAGCTTAGTGAGATACAATTAGTAATTTTGAGGTTTATTCCACTTTTATTTTTTTATTTTTATTTTTAAATCTATTAAAATTTTATTTATTTGTATTTTATAACTTATAAAATCATAAAAATTAATTCTCGCTCACATTTTTAATATAATTTTATTATTAACTAGTATATAATATATAATCTTTAATATTAAATACTAATAATAAATATGACTAATAAAATTGAATTTATTTTTATAAATAATTTAAACTTTAAAGTTTTATTGATAATTATTTAACCATTATTTATGAAATAAGTATGATTAAAATATAATTTATTAATTAAAATTTAAAATTATCTATAAGTTTTATTTAATTATTATAACTAATAAAATATAACTACATTAATATTAACAAATAAATATGTTTTTATTTCTTAAATAAAAATATAATCAAGAAACAAAGATAAAAGTAAATATAAATGAAATCAAATGACCTTTTAATTACTTAATTGCTTACTTTTAAAAAATTTGAAAATAAGAATAAGATTAGGAACATATTTAATAATTTGTAAATAATGTATAATAATATGTATATTTAATAACTTAATGATCGATTAAAAATTAATAAAATGTTTGATAAGTGAAGTCACAAGTTAAGAAAATGTTGGTGGGATTTGAATCTGATCATCGATGTTATTCTTACAACGGTTGGACCATTCCAGCTTCTTTTTAATCATTCCAATTCCGAAACATAAAAACGCAACGCCAATTACGTTAGGGGCAGTCCGCGTGGTCTTAGAGCATCAATGGTAGTCAGAACGAATCCACCAGAACTAAACTTGGTAGCATCTAAATTATCTTCAACTACTTAAACACGATATAACAAGTAAATCAACACAATAGTAATAACAACATTTTAGTAGAATTCTTGCGGAATATAGAGCCTAAGAAAATGTAAAAATACACAATTTTACTATTAAATAGTAGAGAGATTCTTTATGATAATATACAAAAATAAAATAAAATAAAGATACATATTAAAAATAATAAGATAAAAATAAAAATAAAATAGACACAAAGATAATAATAAAATAAATAAATTAAAATACGTACAAATAAAAAATATATAATAAGTAATAAAATAAACAATATAATAAATATAGAATAAGGTTAAGAATAAAAATAAAAAGAAAATAAGTAAGTAAATACACAAAAGAAAGACAAGTGAATAAATGAAATAAATAAGCCATTATAAGAAAATGTTTAGACTAAGTAAGAAAATGTTTAGGATATTCTTTCTATTAAAGGTTACATCTTTGATAGGTTCTAACAGAGTCATATCATTTTTAATTACCTCCTTCAATTCTTCTTTTGGTTTCTTTTTTTGCTCTTATAATCCCTAAGTACAATCTTTTTGCATCTTTTCACTGAAACGTCAGGATGTCTTCTCTTAATATGTACGAACCACCTAAATTTTGTCTTTGTTAACTTTTTATTAATATTAGTTGCCTTTCATTTGTCTCTTACTATTACATTCATGACCTTATCTCTTCTAGTAAAGTTTACAATTTAATGAAGTATCCTCATCTCCGTCACCATTAACTTATGATTATTCATATATTTGATGGGCTAACACTCCATTCCATAAAGTATGACAATCCTAATCGTTAAATCATGGAATTTACCTTTAAACTTGAGCGGTATCTTCTTATCAGATAAAACACCTGATGTACTTTTTCATTTAAGCCATCTTGATCTGATATGGCGAACAATGTCTTTACTGATCTCTTAATTGCTTTGGATGATAGATCTTAGATATTTAAAATACTATTTCTGTAGTATAACTTTTGAACTAATTTTTACCTCCACATTGAAAACTATCCTATGGCTCGAAAAGTTACACTCTAAATACTTAGTTTTAGTTCTACTTAATTTTAAACCCTTCAATTCTAACGTATCCGTTTAAAGTTATAACTTAATATTGACACCTCTTTTATCTCATCCACTAAAACAATGTCATCATAAAATAATGTCATCAGCAAACAATATGCATCAAAGCACATCCTTTGGATATTCTTGGTGAGCTTATCTATTACTACTGTAAACAAAAATGAGCTCAATGAGGAGCATTGGTATAGCCCAATATTGATAAAAAAAATCACATATCTCTTTCTATCATCTTTACTTTAATCTTTATACCTGCATAGATATTTTTAATAACCTCTATATAGGTCATAAATATCCCTAATAATTCGTACATCAAAAGTGTTTATTTCTCAAAACTCAATGGATTGACTGAGTTGTAGATACTCTGAAACAACATGCCAACGTATACAGAAAGAAACTTAAGTCTTTCTTAGGCACAGTAGCAACTAAAGGTCCTTCAACCAAATTGCAAGGTGAGAGCTACCCAACTGTGATTTTTCGTTACGTATGAAATATGTTCTTATATACAGGAAAGAGCTTGAATTAACTATTAAATTAAGGAGATAAAATAGGATACAAATCAATTAGTATAAATTAATCCTAAAATAATGGTTCTAAATATGGTAAACAAATCTCTATGGTACTTGATTACTGCTAATAACACCCCTTAAGTTAGAGCATGGGGGTTACAAATGCCCAACCTGCCAACAAGAAATGAAAATTGTTGGGAGCCAAGAGCTTTGGTAAACACGTTAGCAAGTTGTCGATTAGAGGGAACATGCAACGTAACAATAGAGCTAGATTTGATACAATCCGAATAAAATGACAACCAATTTTGATATGCTTGGTGCATTTATGATGTATGAAATTAGCAACAATGTGGATGGCAGAATGGTTGTCATAATACAATTGAGCATAGGAGGAAATAAGAACCATAAAAGATCCCTATATAAGAAAGCATTATGAACATCAAGTTGGTGTAATTCCCATGATTTAGCAGCAGCTATAAACAATAAAGTCCAAACTATGATGAGTTTAGTTACTGGGCTAAAGGTTTCAGTGTAATCAAGTCCTTCAGCTTGTGTGTAACCTCTGGCCACCAAACAAGCTTTTTATCACTCAGTTGTTTTATCAGAATTGTACTTGATCATGTATAACCATTTGGAACCAATGGGTTTCTTTCTAGGCTGTAGCTTCTCTAAAGTCCATGTATGATTTTGGTCAAGTGCCTCCAATTCTTTTTGCATTGCCTCACGTTAATGAGCATCTTTAATGGCCTATGTATAAGATTTTGTTGAGCTGCTTAACTGTAATTTTTCACTACGTATGAATATTGTTCTTAAATACCGGAAATTGAAAAACTGCACTTGGGTTTTAACCCAAAAAAACATAATTTAGAGAATTGAATTTTTATTCTCTGTTAACTCACACACAAACACTTTACAAGATACTCTTATATAGATAACAAAGAAGTATCTAGGTTAGCTTATCATTCGGTTGAGATTGGATACATTTGTTTTAAAAGAATACCCAATAGGTTGGCTTATCATTTAGTTGAGATTGGATAGTTCCGGGATATTGAGAATCGACACATGTTAAATATGACTTTGATATAGACATGAATAGGTAGCCTCCTTGGACCAAAATACAGCTCTCTAAACCATCCTTATTACTTCTGGTGTCGCTAATGTAATCCAGGCTTAGCTGAGCTTGGTGGGCTTGTTTAATATGCCCCCTCAAACTATGTTTGGTGCCAAGACATAGTTTGTCTCGATTCATAGCCAAAGATGTTTTGGATTGTGACTTTGTAAAAATGTGAGCAACTTGATTTTGTGAAGACACATGTTGAGTCACCAATTCTCCCAGAGCTATCTTCTCCCTTACGAAATGATAATCCAACTCTATATGTTTGTTGTGAGCATGAAAAGCAGAATTGATTGTCATAAACAATGCACTCAAATTGTTACAAAATAGAGTGTGGAATTCTTTGAGGAATTGAATAGCCAAGTCTTGGAGGACATATTTGAGCCAAGTTAATTGGACTGAGGCATTTTCCTTAGCATGATATTCAGCTTCTGTGCTTGATCAAGAAATTGTATGTTGTTTCTTTGAACTCCAAGATATTATATTAGCACTAAGATAAGTAAAAAATGTAGAGGTAGAGCGTCTTGTCTTTGTGCAGCTTTCCCAATCTACATTAGAAAAACCAAAAAGATCAAATGCAGTATTTGCTCGAAAAGGAATACTAAGGTTTAAGGTTCCTTTTATATATCTAAGAATTCTTTTGACTAGTTTGAAACTAAACTCGGAGGTTATTGACTAAATTGAGCGACATAGTTTACACTAAATGCAATGTCAAGTGATAAGCCACGATGGACCACCACCCAAGTATCAAGGAGGAATCACCGATATCTCGACTAAAGAACAAGTCAAGATATTGGTCTTCCCACTACTGCATTACTTCCGCATCAGTTGCCATTTTCTTTATGTATTTCCCTTTAGTTTTTATCCTCATTTTACTGTAGAAGTAGACTTCCCACTTCCGCATCAGCTGCCATTTTCTTTATGTATTTTCCTTCAGTTTTTATTCTCATTTTACCGTAGAAGTAGCTCCACTTTCGTGTATAAATAGTTTGCAATTATCAATTAAAGAGGGGAGACAAACTTTTACACAAACCTTGGCAAATTCTTGCTAAAACTCACTCAATTAATTTTCGGCTTTGACTGGGACCTATCATTGGTATCAGAGCCAGGTTAAAATGGCAACCAACAAAGAGAGGATTGAAGCCTTGGAGGCTGGACTTGGTGGAATTCAAGATGGAATGCAACGACTTGAGGACACTGTCAACAGGCTGTCTGAAATTTTGCTTTCAACTAGGGAAAGCTCCAATAATCACAACAATGGACGGGAAGGAATTGTTCGGCCATATCGAGAAGAGAACGAAGGTGGCAGACAAATTTTTTCTTCCAAAATGGCAAAATTGGATTTTCCAAAATATTGTGGAGATGATCCAACATAATGGTTCAATCGGGTAGCTCAATTTTTTGAATTTCAAGGCACAACAGATAATCAAAAGGTCTCTCTAGCATTTTTTCATCTGGAAGGAGAAGCCAATCAGTGGTGGCAATGGTTACGAAGGGCTTACCAAAAGGAGGGGAAAGAAGTTACATGGGAAATTTTTGTCGAGGAGCTATGGTCACGATTTGGTCCTACCGATTGCAAGGACTTTGATGAATCCTTGTCCAAGATAACACAAGCAGGTTCATTACGAGACTATCAAATGGAGTTTGAGAGGTTAGGTAATAGAGTGCAAGGATGGACACAAACAGCTTTGGTGGGCACGTTCATGGGAGGCCTAAAGCCTGACATTGCTGATGACATTAAGATGTTCAAACCAAAATCTCTAAAAGATGCCATTAGCCTTGCTCGGATGCGGGATGAGCAGCTGAATTGTCAATGCCAACTTTCACACTCTGTCAGCCGACTCACGGTAGAATCATCATATTCAACAAAGTTCAAACCCGCATCACCTATGAAGCGGCTTACTTGGGACGAAATCCAGAAGCGAAGAGCCCAGAGATTGTGCTTTAATTGCGTTGAGAAATTTGCCCCAAGACATCATTGCAAGGGACCTCAACTCTTGGTAATAGAATGCGATGATGAAGGCTTAGATACAGAGGGGCAAAACAACTCAACGGTATGACAACAAGAGATTTCATTTCATGCACTCATAAGATAATTTCCTCAACTTCAACCTTGAGGACAAGGTTACTGTCAGAGGAGGAGGTAATGATAAGCCACGATGGACCACCACCCAAGTATCAAGGAGGAATCACCGATATCTCGACTGAAGAACAAGTCAAGATACTGGTCTTCCCACTACTGCATTACTTCTGCATCAGTTGTCATTTTTTTTATGTATTTCCCTTTAGTTTTTATCCTCATTTTATTGTAGAAGTAGACTTCCCACTTCAGCATTACTTCCGCATCAGTTGCTATTTTCTTTATGTATTTTCCTTAAGTTTTTATTCTCATTTTACCGTAGAAGTAGCTCCACTTTCATGTATAAATAGTTTGCAATTATCAATTAAAGAGGGGAGACAAACTTTTACACAAACCTTGGCAAATTCTTGCTAAAACTCACTCAATTAATTTTCGGCTTTGACTGGGACCTATCATCAAGCCAGGTGAATATCAAGTACTGTAATTGACCAAGAAGAGTCTGTATAACGTAGGATCTGAAACGGGTGGACTATTGGAGGGAATTTGAGTTTTAAGGGTAGTGGCATGGATATGGGTTTGCAGTCAAGGCGTTTAACTTTATCTAATATGGTGTATGCAAAGTGACATCGTAACATATGTAGGCCACTATTATCCCATGTGATTTCAATTCCCAAGAAGTGATGAATTTCACCCAGGTCCATCATTTTAAACTTTGAACGTATAGTGTAAGATAAACAAAGATGAGTTAGCCAAGCTACATTTGAAACCAAGTTTGAGCAAACAAATTACTAAACCTCTCGAACCAAGCTCTCGGTGTTTGCTTAAGCCCATAGCGTGATTGTGCAACTTACAAACATGTTGAGGAACCTGGGATCTTGTAAATTTGTTGGTTGCTCCATAAAAATATCCTTGTTAAGATAGCCATTTAAAAAGGCCTTTTTTTTTAACATCTAATTGACGTATAGGCCAGTTCTTAACAAGAGCCACACTAAGTATTATATGAATAGTAGCCGGTTTAATAGCAGATGAATATGTTTCATTATAATCAATTCCATTGACTTGATGAAATCCTTTGGCAATAAATTGTGCTCTCAGCCTATCTAAGTCACCATTAGGTTTCAATTTTGTTTAAAAAACCCATCGACAACCTATTACAATCATTTTTGGCTTATGAAGAACAAGAGTCCAGGTGTTAGTTTCATTTAAAGCTGAGATTTCTTCATTCATAGCATTTCGCCAGCCTTCATATTTAAGTGCAATTTTTTGGTAACTTAGGTTCCAAAGTTATTTGTGTAAGTTGAGCATTCAATGCATACATGGGATTGGGTTTACAAATACCTGATTTCGAGCCCGTTATAATGGGATGTAAAGTTATTTTTGTTGAACAACTACTGGTGGCAATCGAGGAGCTTGATTCAATTGAGGCACTTGTGTTTGGAGTTATTGTTTGTCTTAGGGATGAAGGCTCCAGCTTGGGTAGTGATTCACGAAGTTGTGAAAGTCATTCACTTGGTTCATTGAACAAATTTATAGAGTCATCAACCGGTTCAGTTTCAATTGGGGAAACTACTCCATGACTTCTAGAGGCATGCAGATTACTTTGAGCAACCTGTTCTGAGTCATTTGTGCTCGAAAAAATTTGAGTTTCACTCATTAGTGTAGCATCATCATTATGTTGAGAAGTAGCACCCGACTGAGTATTTATACCTACAAGAGAAGAATTAACATTAGTTTTTATTGTGTTTTGAATCATAGCTAAAGGAAAATTAGAAGGAAATATTGGCATGAGTTTTTGATTAATCCCTGTAGCACCATATGTTCGAAGAAAGCTTTCAACCTCTGTAGGGGTCATTCGCGTATTATCCTTATAAGGCATTGAATTGTCATAAAAAATTACATGTCTAGACACAAACATTTTCTTTGAGGAAAGATCATAACTATAGCCTTTATGTTTGTCGCTATACCCAATAAACACACAAGGCATTGATTTCGGATCGAAGTTGCTCTTCTTTGTGTCCCAAGTGGTAAGGAAAACACTTGCACCCGAAGATTCTAATAAGTGAGTAATTAAAGTTTTTGTTATGTAATTTATTGAAAGGAGTTTCAAAGTTGATAGACGAGGAAGGTAAGCGATTTATAAGGAAGACGATTGTTGCAAAGGCTTTAACCTATAGAGATTGAGGGAGACCACTATGGATTAACACTGTTAATCTTAGTTTGCGAACTACACGATGTCGTTGCTATACTCTGCCCATTTGTTCAGATGTATACGGACGTGATAATTGATGTCTAATGCCTTCTTGTTGTTAAAAGGTTGCCAAAGCATTGTTAACAAATTCTCCTTCGCCATCGGTTCTGAGAGTTTTTATCTGAAGATTAAATTGCCTGCATACAAACTTCTCAAAGGCAATAAAGACATTTGTAAACTCATCTGTATGTTGTAAGAGTATAAACCACATGAAAATACTAAAATCATCAACAAGTAAACATAGAATCGATATTTTCCAAAAGACAAAATAGGAGATAGTGCCCAAAGATCATAATTAATAACTTTAAAGGGTTCACAAGCAGAATTGTCTGAGGTAACAAACGGCAACTTATTCATTTTGCCTAATGGATAACTAGCACACAATGGCGAATCCTTATTCTTAACTAAAACATCAATTAAATTTAAGAACGTAAGTTTTTGAATGGCAGAGGCTTGTGGATGACCAAGCCGCTAATGCCAGACTTCCTCAGCTACTGCTTATTTCCTCCGAGAGAAGAGAGCCTGTTTATTTCCACTAACGACGTAAATGTTGCCTTTACGTATTCCTATGACAATGGTTTCCCTGTCGCACACTCCTTTACATAGAAAAACTTGTTAGTAAACTCACAGTTCACTAGAAAGTCATCGGTCAATTGGCTAATGTTTAACAAACTTTTTGCAAGCTCGGGAACAAATAAAACATCTTTAAGAAGAAAATTATTTTGTCCATCACTAAAAATGGTTTCGCCTCAGGGATGTAGCTAGTTGAGACCCAGTGGTGCATTGGCCCTCCAAAATTTATAAAAATTAAATATTTTAATTTTTAATATATATATATATATATATATATATAAAAGTACAGAATTACTTGGAGCTTATTGGTACACTGGACTTCCAAAATTTAAAAACTTACATATTTAAGCCCTCCTATTTTAAATATCTGGCTCTTCACTGTTTCGCCTATTGCATCTATTTTCAAGGATAATCCATTGCCGACCATAACTTGATCACAACCATAATATGTTTTTGAGATTGAAAATAATTTTAAATTATTAACCATGTGATTAGTCGAACCTGTGTCGACAGTCCATTGAGGATCAGGGAGGTCCATATTCACAGCGAGGGCAACGAGGGCAGCAAGGGCTTGTTGAATTTCAACCTCTGTTGTTATCGAGGGAATATCCCAATAGATTTTGGCAATATGCCCTTTACGACCACAAAATTGACAAGTTTCATTTTTGTAAAGTTCACGCTCTTGAGGGGTCATCCTTCGCTTTTTGAGAGGTGGTGGTTGTTGCTCCCTCTGCCACGATTCTGATCTCTTTATCTAGATTGGTTGTCTGCAACAATATGTTAGGAATAAAACCACATCCTCGAGAATCAAAAACACCTGTATTGCATAGAGTCGCATTGGTTTTTTAGCTAGCGAAGGCAATCTACCCAGTAGAGGGCTTCTCAACGCTGTTGAGACTTTCATAGCTATTGAGCTGCGTTAGGACCTCTTTGTATGAGGGTAGAGGAGGCCTTAACATGGTTTTTGAAAAATGGTGATAATCCAAGCCAAGACTGCGAAGCAATGGTTATACCTTGGTTTTATCTCCCACGGGTTTCCCTACGAAAGCTAGGTCATCACAAATACGCTTGAATTTCTTCAGATGAGTAGGCCATGGACTCTCCCTCCTCCTTTCTATAATAGGTCAAAGCTTGTTCCAAATCAAAAATACACTCATCAGTTGATTGTGTTAAACATAGGTAATGATAATTTTATTAATAAAAGGACTCGAATACAAAACTCAAAACACCGAAAGTAAACGAAAAACAGAAGAATGAAACTTAAAAACCAGACACACACTACACTTTAGGACACTTTTCTATCTTTTTGTGGTGGTACTACAACAAATGGTGCTATTACCTATTATGGGCATGCTTCATCGACTTAGCAACTTGATACAAGTTGCCTGAAAATTCTGGAATGCCCAAGTTGCCAACTTGGGCGATGTTTCTAGTTTTTTTTTATTACAAATCTAGAGTTTTCTAAATCTAGAGTTTTCTATTCTAATATCTAAAATTAGTTGGTGATTTCTAACACTCCCCCTCACCAACTAATTTCTCTTCAAAGTTTTTCTTGAGATTATCTCAAGCTGCTTGCAAAACTCTTCATGTTTTGTTCCGCTGAGACCTTTTGTGAATATATCTGCAACTTGGTCTTCGGTTTTGATGTGCTTCATTTTTATATCGCCTTTGAGAACTTTTTCTCAAATATAATGATAATGTACCTCCACGTGTTTTGTCCGTGCATGGAATACTGGGTTCTCCGCTAGTCGTATTACTGGCTGGTTATCACATAATAGCTCTACCGAGTAGTTTATTGGTTGATTTAGATCTTTTAATAACTGTATGGGTGATGTGCATTCTTGTGTTGCCATTGCTGCGGCTCTATACTCAGCTTCTGTACTTGATAAGGACACTACTGGTTGTCTCTTACTGCACCAAGAGATTGCTCCTGAGCCAATGTTGAATATGTATCCGTTTGTTGATTGTCTTGTGTCACAATCTCCAGCATAGTCGGCATCGCAGTACCCTTTAACCTGACACGTACTATCTCTCTTATATAAGAGGCCATGGTCAATAGTATTCTTGACATACCTTAAGATTCTCCATACTGCTTCCAAGTGAGGCTTCTTTGGATTTTGCATATATCGGCTAACAACTCCAACTGTGAATGTGATGTCTGGTCGTGTAAGCGTGAGATAGATTAGACTGCCCACGAGCTGTTTGTACATTGTGTTATCTTGTAAGTCTTTTCCTTCCGTAGCTCGAAGTTTGGCATTTACCTCAATTGACGTTGATATTGGCTACTGCAGTCTAACATACCAAATCTTTCTAGGAGATATTGTGCATATTTCTACTGGCATAAAAACAATCCATCTTTTGTGCGCTCCACCTCTAAACCAAGAAATTGTTTCAACTCACCCAATTCTTTCATTTGAAAACGAACCGAGAGATTTTCTTGAATTTATTGTATCTCTCCTTCGTCATCTCCTGTGATGATTAAATCATCCACGTATACCAAGACTATGGCCAGCTTATTACCTCGTGTTTTCACGAATAAGCTTAAGTCTGCAGGCACCATCTTATAGTCATTCTGAACAAGAAACTCTCCAATCTTACCATACCATGCTCGTGGTGCTTGCATTAGACCATACAGTGCCTTCTTCAACTTGCAAACGTAGTTTGGATAATCTTTACTTTTAAAACCTTGAGGTTGTTCTATATAAATCACTCGGCCTAACTCTCTATGTAGGAAGGTGTTCTTTACGTCCATCTTGTTAGTAGTGTGCCCTAGGCTAATGGACATATGTGATTTATGTATTAACATTATGACTTGTTAATAATATATTATGAGGTATTCTTTTTATATATGCATGTATGTCATTTATGTAATGTGATTTACATTCCATGAATAGTATTAGGCTTATGTCATCAAGTATGTGACTTGATAGTAAAACCATAAGCATTATAATACTATTCT
>JANKOE010000008.1:22653352-22672026 GCA_026284465.1 Erythroxylum citrifolium | reverse complement strand
AATAGAAAGGTTCAAGTACTTCACACACTTCTTGAAAGGACACCAGCGGCAAACAGAAGATTCCTTCTTGAAAACTGCTACCAACATGAGATGCAAACGTTACAACAAGGAATGACCAATTATAAGATAACATAACAGACATGGACAAGGCAATTACCCTCAAAGAGTAGACTGGGGTAGACTTTGTTGGAAGAGTTTTCAGGGATCTCAATCTATTTACATTCCCAGTTTTGCTGATTAAAGGAACATAGCTATTAAGTGGCCAGCACAGAAACAGTTGAAAAATATGAGAAAAACAATTGTATGAGATTTTTTATAACATTAAACACTTACTTCTCGTCAGTTCTCGTCACCTTTGCACTTGAAGCTACATCCCATAATTTCACAGTACAATCAGCAGAGCCAGACGCAAGAAGTGAACCTTCACAACTGACGACAGAAAAATCAAAAGTTTAGAAATTATTCTATACTTACAGTCAGCTAACTAAAACTTCTAATGCCAAAATGCCCAGGAATTTTTTAAGGGCTTTATAACGGAAGAAAAAAAACACCTGAAAGCAAGGGTCCAGACACATGAATTGTGCCCCACCAAAGGTGAAACACAGCGGCCACTTGACAGGTCCCACATCATGATTGTACCATCTTCATCACCAGACGCCATATAACGCCCATCAGGAGACATAGCCAATGATAAAACCATACTACGGTGTCCAATAAATATTCTAACACATTCTCCACTCTGTACATCCCAGAGTCGAACAGTTTTATCACTTGAGCCCGTAGCAATATAGTTGCAGTTGGTATGCCATTGAATACACTGTCATTATACCAAGGTCAAAGAATTAGTAAGTATATGGAGCAAGTTGCCCCAAAAACCATTTAGTTAGCTTAAAAAAGCAAATTAACTAAAATGCCCAAAGAAAATTAAATTTATTCTAAAAGGAAAAACTACAGAACTTGTTTCCATTTGACATTTCTTTTCCTTTCAGCAGAAAATGCTAATCATGCTAAAACTGGATGAAAGATCAGCTAGAATTGAAAGCACTAAGCTGCTTTTACCACGGCACATTGCTGAGGACATGCCACGAAACAAGTGAAGCAGATTTTCAGAGATTGGTAGCAGAATGTAGAAAATTATTAGCGGTAACAGGATTTTACTGCCTACTATACAAGGGCCCTAAAAGTACCAGCAGAAGAACCTTGACGGAGAAGTTATGAGCAGAAGACCAACTAATACACACAAGATTATCTCACAGTTTTCCTTCAACCAAGTGCTAAAGTCAGGAGGTAACAAAACCAGTCTCTATCCATTAAGTGACCAATCATGACTATATCTTTACAGAAATTTAGAAATATGAGGATGATAAACTACTGTGAAGCAGCTACTAAGTAAACAAAACATTTCAGGAGTCTATATAATGTAACAGATTCAGGATGGCACAAATACAAATGATAGGATAATGCAGAAAATACTAACATCAACATCAGACAAGTGACCAGCCATTATCCTTAAAGGTTGAATTTTGTCCATAGACCAAATCCTTGCGGTACGATCATGTGAAGCACTTGCGAAGTAATGTCCTACAGGACTAAACTGCAGCACCAAATTAGAAATTCATGAGAAGTTTCCAAATGAACTTTTTTAAACTGTCTATAGTACCATCTATGGCCATCACTCCCCAGTTATGAGGGCTCAACTTTCTGTTGTTAAGAGATGCCACCGACAAATGACAAGGGCCAACCAGACATAATAATGAAAATAAAATCCTATACTGGAGAGTCAAATTCATACCTGAACATCCCATACTGGGTAATTATGGCCCTTGTAGCATACAAGATTGGCATTTAGTTTTGTGCTCCATAATCGAACTGTAAGATAGTTAAATAGTATTTCCTCAATAAATTTATAGGCAAAAAAGAAAAATAGAAATACCAAGCAGAATTGAAAAAGTGGATGGGCCCATGCAGATATAACACTAAATTGACAGTCAGGACATACTTGTTGTGTCTGCTGAAGAGGACAGTAAAAAGTCCCCAAGGGGACTAAAAGTGGCCGAATAAACAGGTCCTGAATGGCCCTGAAACAATGTATACGATCTTTTATCACCATTTAGCGCCACACGATGCTCACTTGGTGCAGAGTCTGTTTCAACCTGAATAGCAGCTGAAATTGAAAACTAGTTTAGCAAATGTTCCTTTTTGCCCAAAATGTAGACTCATGTATAACAGAACGTTATCTAACTGCAGCTGCAATATATATAACAATAAATGGAAAAAATGATTGTAAAGTTTAAGCATAAAAAATAACACGTGCTGAAATAAATGAAAGACCAACCCAATGCTATATGTGACAGTATTAAGTTCCTTATCACTTTCTTAAAATGATTTTAGACACTAAATGATGAATAAAACAGGAGAACAAGTAAAGTTTTACACTGATAATTACTGAAAGTGGTCAGCACCAACATGTTCCAAAATCCAAGATAGATGAGATATCTAAAATTCTTAATTTTTCATTTCCTAAAATGAAGTACGAACATAAATATGAAAATCGTTCTGTCTAATATATTGCAATAAATCACTTATAATTGTTGCTGTAACAGAGATCATATGCTGGACATGTTTTCATTTATCATGAAGCATCAGCATATTCCAAACCTTGAACATTTCTAATAGAGCTAATATCACATTTCTGAAAAATCAGCACATAAAAACTATGTCCTAGTTGTCTAGACTTACAACTGCCAGCCTGCTGACCAAGTTTTGCCATATCCCAAACCTGCGGAAGCACAGCTCAGGTTTAGCAATTTCTTTTCATTAACATGGTACTTGTAAGGTTTTATTATGATATAAGATAAAACCTTCAGTGAGGAGTCTGAGAATCCACCAACAACCAAAGATCCATCATGGGATATTGAAGAGCAATTTAGACTGAAACGGATGTCAAACAACAGAATAGGGAATGAGAAGTCATACTTTTAAGAGAAACATTATCAAAAAATAACTTGAGAAAAATATGATAGGAATTACCCATTATGAGTGTTGATAAATGTATAAAAGCTAACAGATGGCAATGTTGCACTACTCAACTGCACACGGTTTCTCAAGTCCTCAAGGATAGACTGCTCAACCTCTATTGGCCTGAAGCAATTATAGGTTATCAGATACAACACGTTAACCCTCTATTACAAACATTGTTTGATTCTGCAAAAAATATAGTCACCATGTGTGTGTTTAATATATCTGAATGCGATCGACAGCCAGTGAAGAATCACTAATATCAAGTTGGCCATTAATGACTAAACAGATCAAGAAATATACATAAATCAGGCTTCTGGTACAAGGATGTAGTAGTAAAACCTATAAAAACACACTTGCAGTTTGCAGGGGTACGAGGTCGGAGAAAAAAACTTCCGAGATTAGATTCATGAGAATCAAAAACCAAAAACCACCACATAATACTTGATTCCACAGAACTCTCTACAAACGTCATCCCATCATATCAAAAGCTATGTCATTTGCTTTTATTAACCATAACTTCCTAACAAAGGGAATGGACATCAAGCATCAAGGCACGCCAAGCCCAAGATACTATCTGCAGAGCGAACCATGCCTAAAAAACTCAATTTTGAAACTTTCATTGCAGGACAACATAGCTTTTCCTACAGCACACATAAATGGACGAGCACATACAGTGAGGGAAGGGACATAGGGTATCTAGAAAATACATTACTGGCAAAGGAAGCTCTGGTTTAACTCGCGGAGCCATAGATGTAGCATTAGTCTCAGGGCGTGCAACCTTTGCTGTAGCATTAGCAGCTTTGTCTTTTTTCAACTTTTTAGCTGAAGGACCTTGCTTTCCGCCTTCTACATATTTTTTCTGAATATCAAACAGAACATCAACATGGCAAAATTATGAAAACAGGCTGCAACGGTGGGAAACACACCCTTATCACCACTAATACCTTCCCCCTCTGTCACCCATCAAATGCACCTGCATTAAAATGATGCAACTACAAAGCAATCGATTAATCCTACCTTGTTGTCCTCCATTTCTCCCTCTTTAGCATCTCCTTCTGGCTTTTCAGAATCTGAGAGCAGACCCCCTGCTTTCTCTAAGCGTTCTTCTAAAGAATCTTCAAGCAACTAAAAACAACAAACAATGTACTGTTAAAAGAATCTTACAACCAATCAATATAAAACATAAATAGAAGCAAAAAGTTTTGCTTCTTAAAAGTCTGGCTTGCTTGTTATTGAAACTTTGTCTATGTTGTAGATAATAACGAGTAGCTCCTACATTCACAAACCTTACCTAACAAAAACATGCAAAATCAGCAAAAAAATGACAAGATCTGCCTTAGAATTGAAATGTATTGGCCACAGCTCTCACTCAACCACACTATAAACATCAATACTTTTTCAACACTGACATGAACAGCTTGAATATGTTCTATCTGTAGATGTGCTCCAAGTGAAAAGATCTCAACATGATACCTTCTAAAAACCTAAAGCAATAATCCATTCAGTTTTTCATATTCATCCAGACCCAAAAGTTTCTACTATCATGTTTTACTGAGATTTTCTGCATTCATGGAGACATTTCAAAGATCCATACACAGTTGAATAATAAGACAAACAAAACTACAATTTAAGCCGCCTAAAACTTGGAAGTAAATAAACCAAATAAGTACAACTCTTAATTTTCATACACTTTGCTTTGAATTGCCAGTCACAACATCCACAATGGAACTGGATATTAGTTGTTTCTATTGCTATATAGCAACCAGATGCTTCTGGAATGTCCATAAACTTGGTAATAATAGGGAAAAAAGATTTTGCAATACAAGCAGTATGTTTTGCCATCCCAAAATACACGAGTTCATGTTAATGACATTAAGATCCAACAGATATCTAAGATATCCAAGTTCTTTTTAATAATCAGAAGTTTCACATACATTTAAAAGCAACAAATTGTTTTCGTTTTTAGAAAGGAATAACTGAACATTTAGCAACTAGAACTTCCATTTACTCACCCCCCAGTGGATTTCTCTTTTATTTATCAGATTAGCTGCATCCTGATTACTTCCAATAAGTGATACAGCCTCAGCATCATCGGAAATTGAGCTAGGTTGTCCAGGAGAAACTGCCAATGGAAGGAAATTTTTGTGAGTCCAGTAAGTTCTATCATGATTAAAAAGATTCACATGCAACTGCATTGACATATGATTAGTTACACCTTGGAAGTTTATATGCTCATTGACAATTCCCAGCATCAGAGTGGACTTTGTTGTCCGTAGATATTGCATCAGGAGCTCATTGGAATACTGGCAATTCAATTAACAGTACATCATCAAGAGCTTACACAGTTCAACTTTTTCACTTCAATCATATAAATTGATGTTTGACAATAATCAGACTCCAACATTGTGCAAAGAAAAACAAAATGTTTGAAAACAGGCCATTTGATAAAACTTATGAAATCTAAACTTTCATGTCACCAGTATGTGACATTGAGCTCATAGTCCTCTCATATATTTAATTAGTATAGGACCTGAAAGAATGTATCAGAACAATTCAAGTTGTGATAATGAACAGGAACACTTAGCAGTATAGGGTTTGGTTGTGACTATCAATCAACCGTAGTTAGATAGAGATATTGAAAGAGCTCCTCAAACATTGAATGTTGCAAATGTTTTGAAGATACTTCTGGGACAAGATCAGAGATCAATTCAGAATTTGGATCACTAGAGCATGTAATGTTCTTGGAGATCAGTTCAGAATTTGGATCATCAGATCATACAATGTTATAGGAATCCAAGAACGTTATATGCTCTAATGATCCAATCACCCAAAATGAATGAAAAAAAGTACTGTGTTTTAACGTAAGTTGACATGTAGATAAACACTGAAAGTGTGAAAGATTCGATAACCTAAAATCATAAAAGAGAAAGGTATTACCTGGCATATTTTGATATTAACTTTGCAGTGTCTAAGAGAATGAGCAAATTCCATTTCCTGAAAAAGTAAGAAAAATAAGGCTCCGAAAAACGGTTCAACGAGAGGAAGTGTGAAATATATTAAAAAAAGAGTTTTTTAACCTCGAGGTGAGAGGGAGAAAGAACTCCTTCCAACTTCTGAAGGTCTCGTGAGTGCATCATTTCGTGGTCCTCGCGGAAGGTATTGAAAAATGTTCTAGCTGGGGACAAAATCAGTAAACAAGGCCACATCTTCGGTTGCAATAATAGTAGAAAAGAGTAGAGACACAAGAGCAATTACCCTCTTGGACGTATCCTTTAGCTACCATATCAATGTAACTGTGGATAAAAACTGGATAGAGCACCCGAAGCAACTCGTGCTGCATAGTTTGTTGAAAAGAAAGATATACACACAAAGTAATTCAACAAGAAAGTTACGGAGAACAAAAAGAAAACAGTTTAGAGTTCAAAAAAGCTTTAAAAAACATAGGAGTAAACGTAACCTTGTACAAATCAAGTGAACTATACGCCCAAGACCGTAGTTTACTGTACTCATCGTGGTACTTTGCAGGAGTATCCTCTGACCTGGAAGGAAATAAATATGTGAAAATCAAAAGAAGAATGTGGATTGAAGAAGAGAATAGAGAGCGTTAACTGGTAGAGTGAGAGGAGGAGAGCGGAGAGGTCGGGATCGGAAGGGATATCGAGAGAATGAGAATTGGAGGAGGAGTTGTTGTTGTGAAGCTCGTCTTGAAAAGCAAGCTCCGCTTGCTTGAAACCCTTTTTCCTCAGGTATGTCTCCACAAACTTGACAATTTGTTCTTCGTCCATCGTCCTGCTTCTTCGTCTTCAAAACATACGCACACCCCTTTTCCCCTCTTTTGAAAGACCTATGTGTGTGTAGTGTATCCGTTGAGGTTGAACCAACCTTAATCAGGGCAGAAAGCCCAATTTTGATGCCGACGACCAGGCTCAAATACTTAACAAACTACCGTTGCATTTGTATGGGTCACGGCCCAAGGATAGATTTCATATATTTCTTTTACTAATTTTTTAAGAATTTGGGCCCAAGCCCAAAATCCTGTGAGGGGGTTCATGAGTTGTTTAATTGATCAACGTCAGGATGATCATGAACTGCCAAACTTTCTTTTCCTACGTGAAACATGAGTCCAAATCTTCTGTCCAATTTTATGGTGTCTTATTGTATTCAGTGAATATCAACCATTCATTTATGTGGGTCCCATGTTTATTTATGTGGGGTCCATACGGGACTCACATAAATGAATGGCTAAGATTCACTGGACACAATAAGACACCATAAAACTGGACAGAAGATCTTGGTCCGTGAAACATGTATTGTGAAGCGTAAGCATATATTCTTCACAACTTTTGATCCCATAAATTGGTCCTACCTACACGATGACTTGCCAAAGCATAGCATAAAAAAGTGACGTTTAATTGCGTTATTGATTAACTACGATTTATGATATGATCACAGCAAGGCGAGTTTCACGTGTACAACTAACTTATCGATTTGATGGTAAGGCGTTGGCCATAAAGGTTGCCCCATTGCATCCATGACCCATTAATTCTTAGTTACGCTTTTCGTTAACACTTTATTCTCGTGCACTTTAACGTGCTCTTGTCGGAAGCTTGGGAATTTATGTAAAAAACACACACACACACTATTCCTATTGTCAGAAAACACATTTAACATTATTAAGGTTAGGTATACACGCCTCTTAATAATGCAGCGAACATATTTTACTACTAATACTTTTACCTCGGTAATATTTGTTTATTTTTTCCAATGCTCTTACGTTATAAGATCTAAAAATCATTTGATTAAATATTAATTAAAGGCACATAAGTATCCATGGGTGACTAGCTATCACTTGAATATTTTTAATTAAGTTATAAGCTCCTTTAATAATACACCTCAAAATTGAAACTTTTTTAGCCAGGGATAGTAATAGGTTAGACCGGAGTTTAGACTAACTCAAGACTTAATTATTTTAAATAAAACGACATTGTTTTTTTAAAAAGAATAATATAAAACTTGAGTGGCCCAAACTTGAACTAAATTAAAAATATGCATTATTTTACGCTTTTAATTTAAAAAAATAACATTCAATTTTCAACCTCCTTTACAAGACTCAATCCATCAAATCCTAAGGACGTTGGTGCTTCTTTTACGTACGTTGAAAGCCGAAGTTGACTGCCTAGCAGCCGTACTCAAGGGCCCTTTTGCTCTCATTATAGGGCGCTAATGATGGATCGTAGATTGTAATGTCAAATTTACTTTGTTGAATTAGAATAAAATATGCAAATATATAACACATAACATTGAGGTTTCAAATCTCATCAAATCCTTTTTTTCAAAAAAGGTATTATTATCTTTTATAGGATAAGAGAAAAAAGTTGTAGCTCTAAAAGTATCAACTTTTTACAAAACTACTCAATGTTTGATAAATTCTTTTAAAATTTCCACACCTATAGTTTTAGGTTCTTAATGTTAAAAAAGAGTTTATAATCAAATTCTTAATATTCTAGTTTGATTCGAAGGGAAGGAAAACCTGATCACTAATGGGTAATTTCAAAGAGGAGAAAGAATTAGTTAGGTTTCCTACTTCACAAGTGAAACGATGCGAAGTCTTCGAATCGACGAAACTGCACAGAGGCTATCTCATGAAATTGTCGGGTTAGGTATGTACATATGGCCCCAGCCTCCAGCGAAGCTGAGTCAGAAAAAATCTTCCTCTTCAACGGCCCATAGGCCATAGTGCGAGTGTGTAACTCATGCATGAGGTCACTCCAACTATGTCATCAAAGAGGTGCGTGCGCGTTAGTCAGGTTATCAAGAATAATATTCCACGCACGACGATAGAAGACAAACAAGATGGAAAATTGGTGCTAGTCTCACCCACTCTCTCGAGAAACTCGGGTTAATTTCTATTAATAATAATAAATTCACCCTTATCATTATTGATCGAGTGAATAAAGTGTAAATGATTGTACTAAAAATTTATATCAGGTAAAATTTTAGAAAAGACTCTAGTCATAAATGATCTCACTTAAAATTCAATTTCTTAAATAAAATTTTCTTAGACATGTAATTTAATAGCATAATAATTCACTGCAATCATACCTGACAATAGCTATTAAATAGACAAATAAAGAATATCAGAATTTAACGAAGTTCAGCCAATTATGTCTATTTTCTAAATTATTATTTTATTATTTTTAAAAAATAATATAAGTGAAATATTAAAAAAATAAAGAAAGACATTTTTGGGATATTTTGATAAAGGTGAAAACGGGCCTCTTTTTATAACTTAAAGAGGCTCTCTCAATGTTGTGTTTCTAAAGGATTTTATCATATACCTACGTGGGCAAATCCTTATGTCGAAAAGACAAGATCCGAAAAACACTTTCGAAAGAAAATTAGGGGAACCTTTAATTACGCAGACGAACAAAAAACAAGAAACACGAAACACGAACACAAATGCAATAGTTCAGCAATCAATTGGTCATCACACTCGGCACTTGGTCTTCTTCTTCTTCTTTTGATAACAATTGATTGTGGGAATTCCTTCAGGTTTGCATCACGAGTGACACGCATGGGTGATGATGTCATGGATTACCACCAAAATTTGATTTGTTCCATGTGGTAGGTTTATCGACTTCCTCATCATACTTTTCCTGTTGACTCTGCAACTAAAGTCCTCCTCCTCCGCATATTCCAGCACGCACTGGACCAGCAGTTTGAGCCCCATTTTTTTTGTCCTGCTTGTGTGTTACTTTTCACAATAACAAAAGTTGTGGAAGAAGCAGAGAAGTTGGGTACCTAGAGTCGTTAGACCTTGTGGATTGGCGGTTTCTCAGACTAATTAATCACATATGAAGTTATCTAAGATGAACTTCAAATTTAAGTCGTAATTATTTGCCTTTTTCTTTTTTGTTAAACCACCCTGGCATCACATGAGCAATCGACTAATTCATATTCGAATCGGGTAAGATCCTTACTGACTGCAAGGCTTTCCCTTACGAGATTTAAAGCGACTTTATTTTCAAAACTCGAACTGACAAATTCAGATTCGAATTGGGTAAGATCCTTACTGATTGCAAAGCTCTCCCTTACCAGATTTAAAACGACTTCATTTTCAAAACTCGAACTTGAGACCTTGATTAAAGATGAAGAAGCCCGTGCCGCTCCACTACAGCCATGGTTGATATATCATTAAAAAAAATTAGTATACTAAGTAGTATGACTACTAGCTAAGCTAGGATAAGTACAACATCCTCTCCGGAATACCTGTAAATGGACTCTAGAAAGTCACCCTTGTAATTATTTGTAGGTACTTAACGGAATCAAATCTTCTGTTCTGATTATGGTATTCCTATTATGTTCCATTAAATCTTATCAACACATTTATATGGACTTCATAAAAATGTATGGATGAGATTTAATAAAGCATGGTTAGAATAAAATAAATGAAATAGAGAATTTGATGCGATGTATAACAACTAATTATGTTGTACCGATTTGAAAACTCCATAATTATTATAATATAATATCTTTTTATACATCAGTAAATAATTTAATTAATTGAAGTGCTATTAGCCTGCCAACGACAAAATACAAAGTGGAATTTAACGTATGCTCTTAAGAAAATATCTCATCTGGTGGTAGTCTAAAGATGACGAGGAGTGGCTTGTGCCAGATGACGCAACCATCACACCATCAGCAACATGTTGCAAGACTTCGTCACCTTTAGGTGCGGTGGATATTGACAGGCTAACTCCATGCCGTGCTTCTCTTGCTTTAATCATATTGGCACGGGGAATGAATGACTTAAGTGGTTGAGAAGTCCCCCTCAGCCGCCCCTCTTCTCACGAGAAGAGAATAGTCGCAGATCTGTTGTTCCATAGTGCTGTGCCCACTATGCCTTTGATATCCTAACCATCTATGGTCTATAGATCTGCTCCCAGTCGAGCAGAGCAAGATCTATGCTTCTGGTCAACTTTTTTTTTTTTTTTGGTTTAAAGGCTCTTAACAGTTTTGCCACTATATTGCATGGAGCATGAGGTTGAAACTTGTAATTTCATTTCGATTTGTACTGTGCACTTGCTTAGACATAAAATTCAAGTTGGGTAAAAGTTTCAAGTGAACATAATCATCATATTTTCATTGACTCAGCCATGATCCCGGAGATTCTTCAAACTTGTAGTCTTTCTTGGAGGAATAAAAAAGATAAAAGTGGTATGAATGATTGAACCCATAAACTTCAATTACGTACATACAAGTTCTTCAAATAAGTTTATTAACGCCTTCTTTTTGACTAGTATGCATTCCAAATTAGCATTTAGAGGTTGAAGTAAAATGAGTGTGACCCATATACCGATGAGTTTAGATAAGAAATTTTAATTAATGCAAAAGTTTTAGGTTCTAATAATTCTTTTTTATATTATAGAAAATAAGTAAAATTTGATTTTTCATAATTTAATTAATATGATCAAACCTCTCATGGAAAAACTTATAACTGGTGATTATAGGAGACATATTTTCGTTTTAATGAAAACGCAAAAGCCGAAATTTTAGTAATTGAGATATGATAAAGTAGATGTAATGTCCAACTTCTTGTTTAGTTGACGGACACGAGAAACATCGCAAAGGCATATATTGCATCGTGGTAAGATTGTGACCTCAAGTATATCTATGTCCCACAGCGTTAACAAACATATTAAACAGTTGCTTATCCCTAGTAATTAAGGGATAATCTTCTATCCAATATTATGGTATCTTATTCTGTTCTATAAATCTTAGCCATTTATTTATGCGGATTTGCGTTCATTTATGTGAACTCACGCGAGACTTATATAAATAAATAGTTAAAATTTATAGAACAGAATAAAACACCATAATATTAAACAGAAAATTTACGTCCAATCACTAAAGCGGTTGATAAGTGTGAGCAGTACCCGACGGCTGAACAATTAACGGATATTTTGTAAGACATACTTAACAACGTTTTTCTCAGCTTCCGCGTATTAGGTAAATTTTTATCGTGTTGTACATAGGTGATGTTTTAGCGGAATGGATCTAACATTAATTACTAAATTATATGGTGATAAAATAATTTACCCTGCTAGGTTATCAGACACGCGTATTTAAAACTATATTTAAAAAATGTATATAAAATAGTTGTTAATACCAGCCAAATGGTGTGAAAACACCTTTAGATCAAATTATTGATGGTTGAATTTCATAACTCTACTATGCCTTCGGACATTAGTCTCTTATAATTCTGTCTCCAGTCTGCAATCTCGGACATGGTTGCAAACAAGAAGTATAAAATAGACCCAATGATATAAGCATTATTTAGTGATTATTAAAATTTTGCTTTGTGTTCACCATGGATATTAATCATTAACACAAAAGTACAAGTTTAAATAATTTGAAAGACTATTACCAAATTAATTCACTTCTTTTGTAATGTAAAAACTCAAAAGAATGATGAGCTCCCTTGTAGAACAGACAGCTTCTACTATTTACACAACCACCGAAATCAAATGTCGAACCCTTTTCCTTCGAAAATTAATGGTAACTCGAAATCGAACTGTTTACATGAGAACGGGGAATGTTGCCAGCAAAACCAGAACATGCATACCTTAGAGATGAGCTTTTTGACTATATCCCCACAAAACTTTATCGCTTCACAATGCATTAAAAAAAATTCGTCAAATCTCAATTATTGGTAGTTAGGAAGTCAATTAATAAACCTAACTAGGTTTGGAAGTTATAATATTCAAGTGGGCTTATAATATAACGAAGTAATGTGAATTTAGAGTTCAGGTAGAGGTAGGTACGATAAGTGAGACACACGTGGGTGATAATGTTGATCGTATTCATTTTCCATTTCTTGCCCGTTACTAGGCAGGATAATTCAATTCAGAGCCTAGCCTTTTGGAAGTTGTAACCCTATCGATGTGCTTTCGGACTTTGGTAGGAGTTCAAATATTCTATTTCTAGTAGACTGTTTCTGTTTCTGCTCCAATATGATGTTGCTTTCATACCATTTGGCTCATTGGAGTAGAGATAAGGGTTAGAAAAGGCTAATGAGAATAAAAGATATGTACCATGAAGGACAATGAAAAGAAAAAGCAGCATTGATGAGAAAAATGACCATAGTGTCCTACTATTCAAAACTTGGAATTCCTCTTTTGCGAGGTCTACCAAAGGGTATGAAATGTTCCATTAAATTGTTTCAACTTTGTTTCTGCCTTAATACGATGTCGTTTTATGTCTAGATTTTAGTAGAAGTCTAGATCCTTTGTTTTAACTTTATCTCAGTCTTAATACGATGCCATTTTATGTCTAAATTTATATAAAATAACGTTATATTAGGACAAAAATAAGGTTCAAATAGGTTAATGAAAACAGAGGATACGAACCCGTCCTCCATTCACCTACAATGATACCAATTCGCAATATTGTAAAATATATTACACGGATTAACCTTCTTTATTTTTCCTAAATCTCATTCCATCCAAAAGATTTTGAACTCAACAAGTAGGCTATTTTTATCAACTTCTTATTGTTCACCCCTTCATAGTTGTGTTCCTATTTAGGTTAAAGCATCAAGATAGCTATTACTACGAGTAACAGAATTGAATTATAGTTCCTCACTTTTTCGCAGTTATTTATGAAGGTGATGTCTGCTTATATCAGGACATTATACAACTTGTTACATGTAAGGTCCGAGAGTGATTCATATATATAATTCTATCATTGTACTCTTTAAGCTTAATTTAAAAACATTCTTCTTATTGATTAAAGGAGGTAAAGATGCGTATTATTATATTTTTTCAGAAAATACGTATTAGCGAAATTTTTATTATTATTGTTATTATTGTACTCTTTCGTAATAAAGCTTCTGAATTCAAAATATCATGTATGATTCAAAGATGTCGTGGCACGTTAAAGTCCATTAAACTTAAGATCCATGGTAAGTGATGTTAGTTCATTGAACAGAAAATGTTGAGAAACTGCATCCTGCTTTTTGACATATATACACTTTAGGACATTATATTTATGCTGAAACTGAATTGTAGATTGTAAAATTGAAGTATAGCTAATTCCAAAAAAAAAACATTGAAGTATAGCTGCATATTATTTGAATTTGTGGCTTTTTAACCACAGGATTTAATATCATTGAACGTGGCACTGTTTGGTGAAACATAATTACTTATAACTGTAAGTTATAATACGAGAGAGCTGCGTTTTGTGCCTTCTTGACACCGTATTCTAATGATAACCCAAGTAGATGAATTTATATTTCATCCAGTGTTGGGGCTTCAGTTATATTATTTCAGCCAAGTACATGAATATGTTTATGGTGGCACGTTCTGCGATCTGCATATTGAATGTATGGTTAGCGCGGCATATGCTGAGTCGACGGTGACGCTACTTCTCCTTTTTTTTTTTCCTTTCTCACGAGATGTCTTAGGTGGGTTTTAATTATAAGAAGGTACTTTTAAGTTATTCACACCCAAACTAATCCCCGCTGGAGTCGGGTAAGTCCCTTGCGGGAGGCACAGCTCTGATCTCAAATTTTAAACGGCTACATACATGAGAAAAATTCGAACCCACGATCTCACTTAAACTAAGAAAACTCCTTACCAACTCACCTACGCTTTGAATTACTTCTCTTTTTGAAAACAAGTAGAAAAAAAAATGTCGACAAAAGCGGTACATTCATTGAATTCCTTAACTATGCACCTCAGTGTGTGGCCAAGAAAGCAAGATGCGAAACTGAAACTTTATTCAAGGGCGCTACGAATGATTCCACATCTGACACTAATCTTACCCATCAAATATCTCATGTGTTCCTTACCTCCGTTGCTGTGCTAAACCCCACAAATGTCGCTCCTAAACATGTCGCTTGTTTTTTTTTTAATTTCATTAATTCCTATTGATTTATTTCAATCCGAAAGAACAGTAACATGTCCATTTATTGCATTATTACATCTGACCATTTTCTAGATACTATCAATAACTTAGCAGAAACTTTCACTGAAATTTAAAAGGAAAAGAGTAACAAAGACAGAACCAGGAAAAGAAGAAAAGAAGGAAGAAGAAGACAACGACAGCTTGTATTAAAAGGGCATACTTTCTTTTTTTTTTTTTTGACAAAAAGGGCATACTTTCTTGAAATTCATTAACTAGTTTTTAAAACTGACTTGCAACTTCCACGCTGATTCCACACGGCTTAAAATATCTTTTGATACAAATACAATTTCCTAGATACTTGTGAGTTGAACTTATAGTCTTTGTATATTACATGGCATGCAGGACTTATTTGGTAGGTTACCCTTTCATCCTGGTGTGATATGGCTGATTAATTTCAAGCTTGCGTCAAGAATACATTATATCATGTTTCAGTTGTACTTACCAGGAAAGCAGAAATTATGGGAGCCTAGCTAGGACGTCTACAACTTTGTCAAGGTCTGGTTGCGACTGGAGTCAATATATCTACTCTTAAATTTGTCCAAATATTCCTAGCTGTTAGCATCAAGATTCTGGAATCACTTGATAATGGCCACGTCCAATTCCGTGGCCTAAATCCATACACGTATTTAGATAGTGATTCAATTCCAACTCTTACGTACGGGTTCACATCTAGTTTTCAACCTATGACGACATGAACGTTATTTGGGTTGGGCTAGTCACTTACGTTTCCTAAAAAAATTTACAGTAAATGACAAGCCAGATCTAATTTTGTTGGAATTCCCACAGAATGTTGCTTTCCGAAACCACAATAACGTGCCAGCAATTTCTCCTAGTCAGAGTGTACCAAAACCTATCAGAATAGAAAAAGACAAGATCAAGCTCAACCAAATACCACAAAAGCCCGAGAAAAAAAATAAGATTTCATAAAGATTAAGTTGATATCTTAATTTGGATTGATAAGATTGCTTTTACTTTGATGTTACTTAGAGATTGGTTGTTTTTAATTATAAATTTACTAGCATTTGCCAAGAAGATTCATGATTAAAATCGTCACATTTTCCTATGAATGGGAAATGTTGCTACGATTTTTTTTTCCCCACGTCTCTTGAGAGCCCGTTGGCTTCAAGTTTAACACACGGATCAGGTCAATAGGTCAAGGTCTTCGGGCTAAGTAATGGTCAAGGACTCTCAATGGACATCCTTTTGGATTAGGTTAAACTCTGATGACTATTCCTTCGTTAGCAATTACATTTCCTGACGACGAAAGCTACTAATCATTCTTTCTAGTGTGAAAAGTCGAGATCCTTTCTTCACGCGTCTCTAGAGAAAATATTGTTTGAATCTTATTGCAGTTATCTTGACTAGTATGGTATCCATAGGCTTGACCCACATTTCTAAACAATTTACAACCGATTTTGTTGAACTCAATGGAATTTTATGATACTTGCCATGATAGTGAAACCTGAAATTATTGTCTTGTTGACTTACTTCTTTATGATTATAATTAAATTGGAATTTTGATATAAGAAATAAATCCTCCTTTAATACAAAAGGATTAGCATGGTCGTAAAACCTTTCAGGCGTCGTAATTAACACCACAACCTTATCAATGACATTAAAAACTAAAAAGAAGATGGTGGAAGTCGGCAAGCAAAAGGTACCAAAAGTCCCCCTTCAAGCCAATTAAAAAACAAACTTCTGTTGAATATTGGGGTCTCACCGTTTCAATTCAATACCGCGTTTGACGTGCCTAAGAAGATTGAGAAGACGAACACATCCTTTGGACATTGTATAGAAATACCTTCTCAAAACAAAAGACAAAACACGGAATGTTCGGGCTACCCGAAACGCCGGTTAACCAAAAAAAAAAAAAAAAAAAGGAAAGACAAGACACGGATCCTCCACGCCAGTTAACCTTAAATTTACCCAACATTGAATATTCAGCGAGACGAATCTAAAAAGTTTAATTTTCTTTTATGCACTGTAAATGAGGAGACCAATTCATTGACAAATTAAATAAGCACATTTGTCCTTTATTTTACTTGCCCGATTGGAAGGATATAGGAACAGATCTTCATTCGTAATAGTTCTAGTTCTTACAAATCATGGACGTGAAAAGCTATGAGTAGTTGACTACATGCAAATAAAAAGTATAGCGACAACTTCTTGGTTTTTCACAAATTCCTGCAAGACTTTAGATGACTTCTTGGTTTTTCACAAATTCCTGCAAGACTTTAGATGAATTGCTAAATCTTATTTAAATTACAGCAACATGGGGGTGATACTGATTCATATCATTAGTAAGATGTTGCAAGCATTCAAGTTGCTATATACGTTAGAATCTCTATAAAATGTAATAAACATGCATTTTGTTTATTTGGTTTGTACACGTTCTGCTATTTGTTGGATCACATTTTTTACTTTTCCCACAAAATTGGACAACATTTGATTGCATTTTTAGTTTTTCAATAACTTATCGATTAAGTTACGTAATTTGATCCGGATAAAGATAATAAACTGGCTCAATAAATGATCTAAATCAATGGGTCAAAGTTTGGGTAAAAATGAATCGCGAACAGTGTAAACTGGATCCATATCGGGTCTGTGATAAAGACGTCCGATATGAATGCTATATATAAAGGTTAAGATCTCATACAATTGCTCATATCATTCGTAAGCATAATGATTCCCTGACCCATTAAGAGAGCTTATGTCTTGAGAAAACTGTAGAAAGATGTTGACCACGTTCCGGTCATCAATTCCCATGAAGGTGGTGGATTCGTGCTCGTTTTGACTTCGGAAAGCTATTTTCAAGTTATGGAATTGAAATAAGGTATTTTCTGCATTTCTTTGTTTATTGCCATTTCACGTTCAATCCGAGATATGTAACTAAGGTATCGTTACGTGTTACACGTGGTATCAGAGCAGTGATGTGAACGGTGTTTAAAAATGAAGATATTTCAGTTTTTCATCCATAAGGTTTTCAAAGATTTAACTTCAGTTTCTTGGTTTTTCTTGCTTTTTATTGCATGAAAGTAGTATACATGTTGGGACCCGATCTCAAAATCGGACCCCAACCGGAAAAGAGGAAAATAAAATGCGGAAACAAGATCGAAAGCGGAAATCGAAGGAATGGATTTTGAAGCGAAACGAATCGGAAGCACATCGAAAACGAAGCAAACAAATGGTTCAATCGAACTGAATCAAATTTTCGACATCCGTGAACAAATATCTTGAAAAACGTCGTGTTGGAAACCTTAGACTAAGACAATAATTCTTCTTAACCAAGCAGTATCTCAATTTCATCTTTAACAAACATTTATTCTTATTCTTATTCTTTACTTAAACAGTATTTAACAAAAATTGGGCAGCATAACGGCTGCATTATTAACAAACCTAAACCTGCAAATGGTTTAAAGTACATTTGTCCCACTTATGGGACCTGACCAAACCCACATAACACATAATTCATACTCAAAAATCGAATTGCCCGAAGGCACATTTCGAAAGCTTTATTTTTCATATCTTGTCATATTCAAACATAAAGTCACACAACTTCACATATCAAATTCTTAATCATTCAAAACACAAAGAATGTATAGATCATAACAATTTCTTTAAATCATAATTCAAACACATTCCAATTCACAATGCACATTTATCATCCAAAATTCATGTAGCAATTT
>JANKOE010000008.1:22624929-22641643 GCA_026284465.1 Erythroxylum citrifolium | reverse complement strand
GGCCTAGAAAGAAAGACTATGACTATCAAGTAACTCCTTGGCTTATTAATTTATGAATCTAATTTTCAATAGTCGCATTAAGTTCTTGGTGGCTATGTAGTGGAGCATCTGATTTTGGTGCTTCCACGATGCAGAGGTTTATATCCAAGATAGAGCCAAATAAAGGGAAGGAGGAATTGATGGTTGACAATAATGAAGAAGTGAAAGTAATATATATGGGGAATGTATGTACTGAACCTTGTAGTAAGGTTCATTTGGGTCTCACACAACACATTTTATATGTGATCTTTTTATCAATTTTGGACAAAGAGGGTTAATTTTTTGTATTTAATGCTTATGTTGTATAGTTGTTGTTTAATGCAAAACATAATGGTACAACTTTCTTGTCATATGGTTTGTATAGAATGTGTCTTACCTCGAATTAGATATATGCTTCTTCGTATCTTGTCAAACAAGTTATGAAATGAAGAACCTTAATGAATGAGAAGTCATACATGGTGTGACATAACAGTTTAAGCCACATTTCTAGAGCTAGGGTTGAGATATTGATCAAGGAAATCATGTCTCAATTCTAGATTATGATGGTTTGGGAACATGTATTGACAATTGCAGGGGTAAGTTGACTAATAAAGATATTGAGGTCAACTTATGCTTTTGACTTGTTGAGTTTGATACATAAAGATATCGATAGACCTTATACAGTTGCATTGTGCAATTCTAAATGTGTTATGACATTTGTTGATGATTATTCTTATTATAGTTATATATTCTCGCTTAAAGATTGATGGTTGAGAACCAATTGAAAAAATTCATGAAAATAGTCAGATTTAACCATGGAGAAGAATATCACAAAAAACATGGTGTTTCAGGACTTAAAAAGGTTCGTTTGAATTAGTTGAAATAGTGACTAAGTTCACTATGCAGAGTAGTCCTCGGCAAAATGGTGTGCTACTGAATGACATAACTGCACCCTAATGGACTTGAAGAAGTCAATGCAAAACAAGACTAATCTACCTAATTATCCAGAAGTGTGGAAACCTAGTCTTGCACACATTTGTGTATGGGGCTGTCCTGCTTTGGTAGTATAATCCTTATAAAGACAAATTGCATTCTCGTTATATTCATTGCTATTTAGTCAGATATCCTGACCACGTTAAATATACAAATCTTACTGTAGAGAAGGTGAGACCAGAATAGTGGAATCACAAACAGTTAAGTTTTTGGAATACAATGCCTATGATAATGGTGGGCCCTTTGACCTTTTAGATGATAGCAGAGTGGATACTACAATTTTCATGTACCCACTACTCATACAGTTAGATCTGGTGGATCTAGGTCTTAGTACCATGCCTATAGAGGAACATGAACCTATACCTGTATACATAGAGGTTCCTAAGGGTACAAGATGTAATGCAGTTATGTAGATCTGCCAGAGTGAGACGATTTGCTATCCCATCTGATAACATAATCTATTAGGTGAGCAAGATTATGATGTTAGACATGTTATGAATCTAGTTACTTATACAGAAGTTGTTTCTGGACCTAATGCAGATTTATGGTGGGATGCAATGACTTATGAGATACAAGTCATGAAGCATGGTAAGGTCCAGGAGCTAGTTGATTTGCAAGGAAACTACAAACCTGTTAGTTGTAAATGAAGTTTTAAGACTTAAAGAATTTGGGATAAAGTTCATCAGTTTATGGACTTGCTTAGTTGCCTAATGGTTCACTCAGGGAGAAAGGTTGACTTGAATGTCACCTTTTCTCTAGTATCCTCGTAAGATACATTTTGAGTTATTATGACAATTGTAGCTTACGATGATATAGAATTACATCAGATGACTTTGAAAATTGTTTTCCTGAATAAAGACCTTTATAAAGAGGTCTATATGGTACTACCTGAAGGATTTTAGGATCCAGATAGAACTGACATGGTTTGCACATTAAGTAGATCAATATATGGTTTACATTAAACCTCCTGAAAGTGATACCTTACATTTGATGAGGTGTGACCTCTTTCAGCTACATGGAAAATAAAGTTAAAAGGATGTTTGTACTATGAAGTCAGGGAGAGTAATGTTATCTTCCTATTATCGCATGTGGATGATATATTGCTCACGTTAAATTACTTGACAATGTTGTATGAGGTTAAGTAACTTTTGGTCAAGAACTTTGACATGATGGACCTTGACGTAGCATCTTTTGTCCTAATTATTTAGATTCACTGGGACAGATCTCAATGCTCATAAGGCCTCTCATAAAGTGCATACATAGAGTATGTGTTACAAAGGATTAATACAGTTGTTTGTAAACCTATTGTAGCATCAATCTCTTATAGTGAGAGATTATCTTTGGCATAGTGTCCAAAGAATAAAATAAAGAGAGAGGTTATGAAGAATATTCCTAAAACTGGTATACTTGATAGCCTGAAGTATGCTTGGGTAACTACTAGGCAGGACATTGCATTTACTGGTTGACTATTTAGTCAATATCTGATTAACCTAGGTGTAGACCATAGGAATGCATTTAAGCAAGTGTTGAGATACTTAAAGGGAACTAAGGATTATATGTTGACATATAGAAAAGTCAACAGACTAAACCTCGAAGGGAATTCATATTCAAATTTAAGCTATGTGTCTGGATGATGGAAAGTACACTTAAGGGTACAATGTTAAGTTTGCAGATGGTACAATGTCGTGGAAGAGTGTCAAGAAGACATAGGTGACTTCCTAGACTATGCATGCAGAGTGCATGCTAAGGGGCTGCTTCACAGACAGTTTGGTTTAGACACTTAGTTTCTGAGTTGTTTGTAGTTGATTTAGTAGCTAGACCTGTTCGGTTGTAATATGATAATCTTGTTGATGTGTTGTTTAATAACAACAAAGAATATCACAGGGTCTTAGCATTTAGAGGTCAAACAGTTGACCATAAAGGAGCTGATACGAAAATGTGACATTAAGGTTGAAGTATTTAAAAACTGAGGAAATGTAAGCTGATCCTTTAACTACTAGGCTTTGCCCACTTGTGTTTGAAGTATAAGTATACAATATGGGTGTTTTGAAATTCTTAGACATTGTTAGTTAAGGGGATCGTTATGTTTGCTCTATGTACATTTGTACATCTATACATTTGATGTATTATGACAATATGGTGATTCATCAATAAAGATGATCATTGTTTGTCCTCAGTAATACGTGTTATCGTAATTTGTCATAATACATATAAAAATCTTAAGATTTGTGTCAATCTTAAGCATTTAAAAGTCATTGGGCATATATACAGATTGACTTTAAGCCTATATCATTTAAACGCATACAGTTTTATACGAACATCCATAAATTTTTATATGACATAGGGGGATATAAGTTTTCAATCCCATAAAGGTTCTCTAATGACATAGGGGGATATAAGTTTTCAATCCCATAAAGGTTCTCTAATGTAATTTAGCATTCAGTTGGAGAATATAAAGATTTTCTTTAATGTTGTTTAGCATTCGATGAGAAAAAATAACTTTTGTCTAATGTTGTTTAGCATTCGGTGAGAGTAAACAAGATTTCTCTGATGACATATGCGGTTTAACATAAAGTTGGAGAAATCGAGACTTACAAACGAAGTTGATATAATTTTAGATCATACAGGTATCATCTTAGTTTGCCACACTCCATTTTCCCATTTATGTTAGTGAGGTATTAGATATGCGTGATTGTATTGGATCTGTGTCACACATAACACATATATTTTATACTTTTCATTATCGAAAGCCTTGCAGGACAGAATGATGAACTTTCATTATCTTTGGATCAAATGTTATGTTTTTAAACCTAGTTGACTAATACAGTAGCATAATTTAACCAAGGTTTTATACTGTTTTAAATTTGAGTAAACACTGCAATTAAGTATTGTCCAAAGGGGAGAATGTTAGACATTTTTTACTTTTCCCATAAAGTTGGACAACATTTAATTGTATTTTGTGGGGGTTTTCAATAATTTATCGGTTAAGTTACGTAATTTGATTCATATAAAGATAATAAAGTGGTCTTATAAATGATCTAAATCAATGACTCGAAGTCCAGGTGAAAAATAGATCTCGATCAATGTAGACCGGACCTATATTAGGCATGTAATGGGAAAACCTGATATGAATGCAATATATAAAGGTTAAGGTCTCCTGTAGTTACTCATATCATTCGTAAGCAAAAGGATTCTATGTCCTGTTAAGAGGGCTTATGTTTTAAGAAAACTGTACAAAGACGTTGACCCCATTCCAGTGATCAATTCCCGTAAAGATGACGGTGGATTGGTGCTCGTTTTCGGCTTCGAAAACTTCGTTTAAAGTTATGAAATCAAAATCAGGTTTTTTCCACATTTATTTGTTTATTGCCATTTCACTTTCTATCTGGAATACGTTACTAAGGTATCGTTATGTGTTACACTATTAACTCGTTAAAATGGACACTTTCTCAAATGATGGGACTTACCTTATAATTATAGCAACAAAGCAAGCAATTGCAATTATACTTACTGATGCAATTACACCACTACGATGGAACAAATTTTATAGGAATAAGTTAAAAATGACCTGGATTATGGGTGTCAACAGTGTCAAATAAAAATTTACTAACAAACCCCAGACGGGCTAATAGCGTGAATTCAAGTTAACTGAAAATTTGAAGATTTCGTATGACCAAAAAAATTTCGTCTTCCAAAGGTTCGCCCTTAGAGTCGGTGCATTTTATGAAGTCTTTAAATTTGTGGGGATGAACTAATACAAGACATTCCAAGTCTTACTGTTTTTTGAGAAATTCCAAGTCTTATTGTTGTTAGCTATTAGTTAAATGGGAACCTGACGGAATGACAACAAATAGCTGTTGTTAGATGGACAAGTAAATGACCGAGGCCGACATCATTCAGTGTTATCGAATTCAAACCCCAACAGAGTGCTATGTTAACCGAGCTAGGCCGACATCATTCAGTGTTATCGAATTCAAACGTACCCCAACAGAGTGCCATGTTAATACGGATGTTTTTCTAGTAAGTCTGATTAGAAACTTATTCGTGGATAGTTGGAGCAGTAACTTAGCGTAGCAAGTACTTAAATAAAGTTACAGGTTGAACTCGATCTTTTCTGCGTATGTGAATGCGATGTATGCATATATGTAACAGGAAAATAAAAAAAAGAACATTGCATGTTGTTCATAATATGGTCCGTGGGCATTTGATGTTGATTATGCAAGCTAAGTTGGCCCGCAAGTCTTGACCTCGGTCGAATTTCAAAGTTATCGACTGTTGAGTGCTGACAAGTAAGAAACCTTTCTAATTAAGCTATCATACCACGCACTCATATATATTTTTCATTTCTATATGTAAAATGAAATAGCGCTTGCTAGATGATGCCCCACAGCTGACGACTATTTAATTCTATTTCATATCATATTTCGTGTTACTTCCTCGCACTTTCCTAATTACCAGTCAATTCATTGGCAGGTACCTCCCTCCTTCTCACGTCTATATAATCGATCCTATTATCGAAGACTTTCTCTCATCCACTTGACCAATTTCAGACCTCTTTTACCACACTCCCATTTCCCTATACCAAGTTGCGTACAGTTTGTTTCAGAGCTCCAAATATCTGCTGATGGACTCTAAAAGGGGGAACACTTGGCTTGACCTCAACCTCAATCCTTTCAAGGATATCAATCCAACTCCAGTAAGTGTTCTAGCATCATAACTGTTCGTTTTCCGTTTTAAAAATCTTTCCATATCTTGCTTGCTTTATATTTTCAGTTATTTACAAATTTTATGTATTCAGAAGAGAGAGTTTAAAGAAGTTAGCCAGTTGGAACAGGATCTCCCAGTTAAAGATGAAGTGAGTTCTAATTCTTTTGCTGCAACTTGCAAGTCCTCTTTCTGCCTGCTCAATTTGCTTCAACATGCTTTTCCTTCTTTCGTTCCTATCTCTTCTTGTGAAATTACTTCGAGCGTGAGATTTTACTAATGAAGAGGTGCATAAGATTTCAAGTTTCATTTTGCTTTCCAAATTGAAACGAAATGCATGGTTTACAATTCCTTTACATTATATGGACCTGTAGATTTGAGGACCATCGTACACATTCCATATACTGGAGAGCAAACGAAAAAAGCAATAGGATATAACTTATATATTACCTAGTGACATCTTCATTAATGATATGCAGGCTATAATTCACTTCAGTTTCCTGATATCTTTGAACATTAGAATCAGCCTCGAGATGTCTGTGATAATTTTAAATTCGGTTCTAACAGATCACGGGCGTTTTGGTGGAGGAGTTGAATCGGATGGCGACTGAGAACAAGAAGCTAACTGATATGGTTACCTTGGCTTACCAAAGATACGATGCGTTGCAGAGACAAATCAATGATTTGAGGAGCAAGAGTTCGGAGAAAGAACATGTAATGTCAAGGAAGAGAAAAGCTGAGAGTGAGGACTACTATAACAACCTGACTGGAATTAATAAGAATACCGAAAGCAGCTTTAGTGACGAGGAGGCTTGCAAAACGCCAAGGGAAAATATCAGAATAAAGAACTCAATGATTTATTTTCGGAATACTGATCCATCCGATACCAGCCTCGTAAGTAGCTCGACTGAACTTGCCACTTATTTTGATCGTGAGAAACATACTGATATTCTTCTTCTATATGTTTATGAATTTGTTTGTCATTTAGGAATTATAGATAGGGATCCTTGTATCACTCCTAAATTACTATTGATAAAGCAACCGGATTTGTTTTAGGTTGTGAAAGATGGATATCAATGGAGGAAATATGGCCAAAAAGTCACCAGAGACAACCCTTTTCCTAGGGCTTACTTTAGATGCTCCCATGCTCCAAGTTGCCAGGTTAAAAAGAAGGTAAACCCAGTTTCTCTTTTGTCCTAATTAATGGTGCCATTATATCTATATATTTATAAAGGTTGATGTTAATTTCAATTTTCATCTACAGGTCCAAAGAAGTGCTGATGATCCTTCCATCTTAGTCGCTAGCTATGAAGGAGAGCACAATCACAATCACAAACACCATACTCAAGTTGCACTAAAATTTAGCTCCACAACCTGCGACCCTGTTCTAGTTCCTGCTCCAACATCTATTGCAGTTACAGGTGGAAGTAGTATAAATCTAGATTTGAGTCAAGCTGGAATTTCAAATAATGCTAAAATGACTGCCCAACAACTAGAAACCCCAACAGTACATCAAATATTGTTGCAACATATGGCTTCTTCATTGAAGAGAGATCCAAATTTCGCTGAAGCAGTTGCAACAGCTCTTTCAGGAAGATTACACCATGACTGGACATAGAAATATGGTGAATGCATAGAAGCTGTCCTGTATGAGTTCTTGCAAATTTGATATATAGATCTTAGTGCACGTCACACTTGCATGTACATAAGCGATTGAAACTAAGGCCAAAACAAACAAACAAAAAAAACAAAAGGGGTTTCTTCTTCTAACAAACAAACAAAAAAAACAAAAGGGGTTTCTTCTTCTCCATTCTGTGTAACAGATGCGTGATTTTGATCGAGCTGAAAGTAAAATGGATAATTGCAGTTACTGAAAAAAAAAAAACGAGGCAGGCAATTGACGAGAAACTTGAGTCACAGAGTAAGCAAATCATCAAAGGATTCGAAGACAGCAACTACCGTTTCAAAGATTTTCGTTCTCCAAGAAATATTCAAGAAATAAATTTGCCGAAAGAGGATCGCTGAGTGCGAATACCTTGCTAGAGAAGCTATTACTCGTAATTACGGCCTTTTCAATACTTAAAGGTTTATGTACGATATGTACAAACAAAACACAATTGTTAAGTAACATCCTCAAATATAATTTAGCAAAAGGCAAACACTAAAATAAGCAGAATTTTGCTGTCTAAAGTGAAAATGATATATAATAAATTGATTTACCTTTTCTTGTGAAAGTATTGAGGAGGCAAATAATAATAAATAATCAATCAACAATAACATATTTAGTTAGTCATATCGGTACTGAGTGACGTTAGTAAAATTCATAATCTTTTATTGGATTTAGGTCGTGATCTATAGATTTAATTATCGTATTTTAAGGCCTAAAAAATAAGATGTGTTTTATACATCTTAACAAGCGCAATATCACAAGTATGTGACAAGTCTATGATTGTACATCGTATAGTATATGAGACCATATGTATGTGTGTTTGTATCTTATCAAATGTGATATTGCAAGATTGTATCTCTCATTTTATCAAGCTTCATGAATGAAAGTCTTATTTTATATCAGGTTGAGCATGAGACCATATGTCTGCGGTTGTGCTTCATATTGAGTGTGAGACTACATGTTTGCAGATGTGTAACTTATGGGTTACAAGACTACAAGTTTGCCTCTTATTAGGCATTGGAACCTATGTTAACAAATTGGTGTGTTGTGGAGCATAATATCACAAGTTAGTGACTTTAAATGCAACTATGTTGAATATTCAACCCTATTTTAAGACTTTCGGTGATGGTTGACACTTTTATAGTTCATAAGAATGACGACTGAGTGGAGTTAAGACACATGACATTTGGATGAAGCTCTTTTATGGAGACATAATTGTGGAGGTTGCTACAAGCTCGTGTCCTTTATTTATACAACCATGTGTATCAACCATGTAAGTCCCTAGAATAATGTGAAGAAGGACGTGAAGGGTGAGGACATACACGCCTGTGTACAAGCTTGTGTTCATAACATACATGACCATGTATAACGATCGTATCACTTTCTATAACCGTGCATATCTGTAAGTTAGGCAATGTTAAAAGAGATACGATTACTTACACAGTCGCGTATGTGATCATGTACAGTGCAAAAAAACTTATTTCGGAATATAAAATAGAAAAAAACGTAGGTTTAAATAGGGTGTGCATCCAAAACATAAAAAAAGTTAGGAAAAAGAGAGAGCTCATCCTTTTTTACTTATTTTTTGGGTTGCCAACTTTAGTTTCAATCTTGAAACTTGGTGAGACAGCTTGTGTTTGTGGGGTGAGATATTTTTCAAGCAAAGGCCAATTGCTCGAAATTAAACTTTGTAAATTCTTGTTTGAATTTAGTAGATTTACTTGTCAGTTTAGCTTGTAATTTTTCTCTCCATACTGGAGGGTTTTTCAAGTAAATCTTGGTGTTTGTTTTGTTATTAAGTTTCTTATTCTCATATTCTAGTGTTTGTTTAGTTATTAAGTTTCTTATTCTCATATTGATTTGTTAGTTAAGTTTAAGAGTGCATTTGTTGTTAATCGTTGGTTGATTTTTTAAAGAGTTGGGTTATTGACACCCAACAAGCCATCGTGATGAAAGGTAGAAAGCTCTATGGTCAAGTTGACCTCAACAAACTACTCTATTTGGAGGCTTGTGATGGAGCATCTTCTATACTGTAAGGATCTCGTCGATCTTATTGATGTGAACAAAGGTGTTAATGATGACGTTCTTTCAAAACCTGAGAAGATGTTAGATAGAGAATAAGAAAAGAGGAAACAAAAGACTCTGGGAACTAATCGACAATGGATTGATATTATACTAGTATATTTAATTATATGTCTCAAGAAACTGTTCCTTTTGAGTTGTGGAAAAAGCTAGAAGGTCTCTATGAAAGGAAGAATACTAATAATAAGGCCTCTCTGATTAAAAGGTTAGTAAACTTACAACAATGAAGATCATTTTTGACGTTAAGTTCGTTATCGGATAATTGGGAGACACTAGTGGTGACAATTAGCAACTTAGCTCCTGAAGGTGTGTTCGGTAGTTAAAGAGATTATTTTAATGAAGAAATTAAAGAAAAGAGATGAGAGAAGACAACATGCCTAAAGATATCAATAGGTCGGGTCGAGTCGGGTCGGGTCCTGGGCTACGGTGGCCCATGGCTTAGCCCACCATAACTTTTTTTTAAGAAAAATGTCAAAAAAGAGGTCGTGTTGTAGGGTTGAGCTAGCTCGAGGCCTGTCTGACCTTGACTCGGTCAACCTAGGCCAAAATCATGCCGGGTCAGGTCAGGTTGGGTCGGGCCCTTTTTGACATCCCTAAACGTGCAGGCTTTCATGATATAAAGCAGGAGAAGGAGCAATAGTAGAGGTCCTAAATGGCATGGCAAGTCTAATAACCAATCAAAGTCTAGAGGTGACAAAGAGATGAAGACATGCCACCGCTATGACAAGATAGGACACATCAAGAGGTTCTGCTACAAATGGAAGAGGAATAAGAAAAAAAAAATCATCAAAATGATAAAGATGATAAGAATACAATCACAACTGTTACAAGTACAGATGATGAGGTGTCCCTAGTTTATGCAACAAGTGAATGTCTCCAAGTCAGTGATTTAGGTTTTGAGTGGTTGATTGACATTAGAGCTCTGTATTACTGTGTTCCAAAAATAGAGTACTTCTCAATATATAAGAGTGGAGACTTTGGGCGCATATAGATGGGTAATCAAAGTTCTGCTAAGATTGTCAGTATAGGTGATATCTGAGTTCAAACAAACGTTGAATGTTTATTGACTTTGAGACATGTATGACACATCCTCGATTTAAGGTTAAATTTGTTATTGACAAATGTGTTATATCAAAAAGGATTCTAATACACTTTCGATGATAGGAAGTGGAAATATCTAAGAGAGCAATGGGTGTTGTTCAAAGATTGTTATGTTGCATACTGTACAAAACATCCTGAAAGGTATGTGGTGGTGGAGAAGTATACACAGTTAAAAAGGAAACTTCGCCAAATATGTGACATAAAAAATAGGAGCATATGTGTGAGAAGAGATTAAAGTTGCTGGCTGGTAAATTCTTTATACCATTCAAAAATACCCTACCATTTAATCATTGCAATCATTGTTTGACAAGAAAGCAATATATAATCTCTTTCAAGAAAAGATTATAAGGAAGATAAAGATATTGGAATTGGTGCATTCAGATGTTTCATTCTCACATGTTAATGCATTTAAACCATGATTTTCATCAATTATCATATTTTTAGATACTTTAATGCTATGCAATTTAATTTTCATCTTTCATTGTCACTTATGCATGCATTTAAGTACTTTTGAGCCTCTTTGAATTTGAAGGATAGCTTTCTCTTTTTCATACTCATGATTTTAAGGCTCTTAACCAATTCATTACATGTTAAATTAACATCAATATCATTATCACAAAAATTAGGGTTAGATGTTACCTCATCATCGTCTATAGTGGTAACGAATATATGAGCTACCTTTTCTTCTGAATGCTTTCTTTTAGATTCAATTTTGTCATCCCAAGTTGATGCTTTAAGTCCTTTCTTTTTGTCTTTCTCTTTCTTATATTTTCTTTGATACTTATTATCTTTAAGTAAAGGACATTATCACTTTATATGACTGGCTTTTCCAAATTCAAAGAAAATAATGTTAAAGGATTTATGTTTTTATTCATCTTTACCTTCCTTGAAATCCTTTCTTTTAGAGAATTTCTTCTTTAAGAACTTCTTAATTTTTCTAGTGAGTAAGTAAGTGTCTCCTTCTTTACTTCCACTAGTTGATGTCTTTTCCTTATTGTTTGATTCTTCATTTAAGGCTTTAAATGCTAAATTCTTTTACTTTGGAAGCGTTGTTTCTCCTTGTATTTCTTGAAGCCTAATTTCAATTTTAAAAAGGGATCCAATAAACTCCTCTAATAGTAGTGATGTTAGATCTTTAGCTTCATGTATAGTTATCACTTTAGTTTCCCACGTCTTCGAAAGTGACCTAAACAACTTCCTTACAATTTCAACATTAGTGTAGGTATTTCAAAGAGCTTTGATATCATTGATAATATCAATAACTGTAGTACACATACTAAATATACTTTCATCATACGTAATTTGAAACAATTCATATTGATGTGTTAGTATGCTTACTTTGCTCTCCTTAACTTGATTTGTGCTCTCATTTGTAATTTCTAATACATGCCAAATGTCATAAGTCATTTTACACATAGAGACCTTATTGAATTTATTTCTTCATAAAGCATAAAATAGGATGTGTACGCCCCTACTATTCAAGAAAACTAATCTCTTACCTTGAGGTTCCCATTCTTCCTTTAATTTGAGCACCTTTTTGTTATCTACTATTTACGTAGGAATAAAGGGACCATTTGACAAGGTATACATATTACCATTTGACAAGGTATATACATTCATCAATTTTAGAAATACTAGTCTAATAGACCCACTTTAATACTACTTGCTGGTCCTTAATGACACTCAAAAGAAGAGGGGGGGGGGGGGTGAATTGGGTGTTTAAAAAGTTAACTTCTTTTCTAACCAAATTACTCAATTACCAACAATTATATAAATGAGGATCAAGAAGTTTCTTAATATAAATCAATTAAACAATTGAAGAATAATTAAAGAGGAAAGAGAGAATGCAAATTGATTTATAGTGGTTTAACAGACAACCCTTGCCTACATCCACTCCTAAAGATCTTTTTAGAATTTTAGTATAATTCTTCTTTTAAGGCGAATAAAAACCTTTGTACAATCTTTCTAGGTAAAGAGAAAACCTTATTACAATCTTCTTCTAAGGTAAAGAGGAGCCTTAATCTCACTTGTATCACCCCCAAGTACAATGATATATTCCTCAAGCTAAATATTATAACTCAAGTTCCTCACTTCATCACTTGATAACTCCAAAATGGCTCAACCACATAAATATGAAACAATGATGCTTAAATGTTAAAAAGCACTTTGAAATGTGTGTATACGACATCCAAAACCTTCACAATGCTAAAACCAATGAGAAAACATCTATTTATAGTGTTTTGGGTCACTTTAAAGCCATTTGAGCTAGAGATTAGCCATTACAACAATTAAATGTAGAACATTGATCAACCAGTATAGCAGATTGATCGAGTTATATTGTATTAACAACACTAGATTTAATAGCCATTGGAACACTGGTCAATTAGTAAGCATATTGGTTGACCAATATGACACATTGATTTACCAATACATCAACCAATAAAAACTCATAGTACATCAAATTTAATAAATTTAACTTATACTGGTCGACCATTAAATCATATAGAACAACCAACAACCCCTAAAAACATGATTTTAAAAAACTCAAATGCTCAAAATCAATTTTTAATCCAATCATAATTTAAAAAACTTCCCAAAATATTCCCTAAAGAGTATTTGAAATATCAAGAAATCAAAAGCTTCAGTGCCTCTTGATGAATATAAAGACTCATGCAATAAAGTGAAATAAAATTTTTATGTACGGTGAGCCTTTTAAAGCATCAAATTAACAAACTGAGATTACCATAAATATTACAAACTAAAGAATGACCTTGATAGGCCTTGAACTTGTTTTGCCTTTAGTTTGATCTTCATTTCAACGGTTGTAAACTTCAAGTTCTCTTTATCAACTTTATAAGATATCTTCTTGAGTTTATGACTTCATTTTGTTCTTATATTGCTTTTTTTCAAAATAATAAACTCATTAGTAGTAATTATTATGTTTTGTTATCATTAAAACACCAATTGGAACCTGCCTTGGTTCAATAACCTTCATGTCTTTTATAAGCTGAAACTTATCGCTAGCTAGGATTAAAGTGTCAACATAAATGAACAGGGCAATAAAATTAGAGCCATTAAATTCAAGGAATAAAGAGGAATTAACATTGTCCTGTTGAAACCCTTTGTAAAAATTGTAGTTGATAAATTTGATTACCACTTTCGACTAGCTTACTTAAGGCTATAAAGAGATTTCTTAATTGTACCATCCCGTCCCCTATTAAGGGTAAGGACCCGAAATTTTAGTACATGGGAGCTCTAAGAGAGATTAAAGAAATGCATTTGCTTGCTCATGCATATTGTTAGCATATATGCATATAAATATTGAGGGGGCGTTTGGTTTGAGCACGAGGTTGGGTATGGATATGGGTATAATAGTAGAAGGGAATGGGAATGGGTATAAAAAATAAAAAAATGATGTTTGGTTTGTAACTTGGGTTTTTGTATTAATATCAATAATGTTGTTTGGTTTGTTGCATTAATGGGAATGAAAGATAATATAATTCCATTTTTTCATATCATATTTAAAATAGAATATAAAGCATAAAACAACATCAAAATATGAGTGCTCATATTGAAATTAATGTTCTACATTGAAATTAAATGTTCTACATTGAAATTAAAGGTAGGTATCATGTTAACGAATATGAGTGCTCACAGAATGAGCAATAATATTATAAACATGGATTTATTGTAAAAAAATAAAAAGAAAAAATATTTTACAATTGGTTCGGTCTGATTTTGCTGAGGCTGGGCGCCGTTGTTTGGATCCATGAGTTTAGTTAACTTTAGCTAGGAAATACCTACAAAAACAATAAAAGGCACACTGGGGGTTGATCGCCGGCCAGCCCCTCCGATGCTTAAGTCAGTTCTTTTGTAATAGTTTTTGTGGCTGTGAATAGAGAGTATTAGGGTTCTGGTGTCATACCTGCGTCATGATGAGGTAGTGAACTTATATAGTGAATACCTACCGGGCTTAGCTCATCATCTTAGGAATAGGTCGATCGGCCCACATGCCATTCTAGGGTTGGGCCTGGGCCTAGCACGACCGACCCAACCATAAGCTCCCTACTCCTCGAGTCCGATCAGGAAGAAGGATCGATGGAGTACATAAGGTTTGTTAGGCTCGTCTGCATGATAGCTTGTGATAGGCCCAAACGATCGGACATCAACGTCTAGTCAGAGAACTAGGTTTAATCATTACTTACGGCACGTGTCCTCTGATGGATTTTCAAAATTTGAAAGGAAGTGTCCTTTCGTGTTGCTTTTAATAAAGAAAAAATGGTCATGCGCGTCCTTTCAACTGCTGTGCCACTCCGGGTATCTGATAACCCTAATTCGCCACGACTCAGATTTTTTCATGCATCCAACTTCGATTAGTGCGCCCGTATAGTTGATCTTTGTGATAAATGCTTGGAATCGACAAATTTCCTTCATTACCATTTCTGCGTATTTGATTCTCCAGCCCCTGTTCTCTCTATTCTTCATCTCTTTGCCTGCAGTCATCGGAATTTCCATTTCACCGCCGTCCAAATTCCAAACTTCAGTCACTAAACTAGGTACGTCCTCTCTCGTTTCCTCATCCTATAAATTTCTTTTTTGTAATCATGTCGTCAACTAGCCTTAGGGGTGAATTTAGACTTAGGGATGAAACCACCACCTCCTCCTCTTCTTCATCGCAAACATCTATGGGGCTTAACGAAGAATTAGATACGACCTAGAAAGAGCTCCACCGGGAACTGGCTGCCAAAAGTGCTTTACAAATTATCGGGCCGCTTGAAAGAGCGGTGGAAGCGATGGAGGTGCCGGAGGCAGGGGAAATGAAGCGTCGGGCGTAGAGGAAAATGAAGAAGTTGCGGCGAGTGACCGGAAAGATGGGCAAGTCGTTAAAGAGCCACCGAGCGACCAATCGACGATGACCGAAAAAGAATTGAACCGATCAGTCACCAAAAATAGTATCCCTTCGTCCTGGGGACCCAGGTTGGCCTGCAAGAACGAGCAGATTTATAGCAATATGGGAGGCTATTTTGTTGTTTCAGACGACTTTTTTCTCGATCGGTGGTATGAGGCTTCCATATGCCCTAATCATCGATGAGGTATGTTGCGCTTATAAATTAATGCCAAGCCAGATCCCCCCAAATGGTTGGAGGTTTATTAACGGTCTCGCCCTACTGTGGCATCATTTCGGGTGTCCCCCATCAATCGGTATTCTACGACATTTTTTGAGAATGAATCAAAGCTCAAGCACCGAGGCTGGGATCCCTCATCTCCAGTATAAAGACGCAAGGTATCGTCCTGCTGGAACAGCTTCGTCAGTCAAGGTCTGGAAGACGAAGTACTTCTTTGTGAGGCCCCCGGGATCTACCTTTGAGTCCAGGTAGTGGAGATATTCCCTGACCGAGCAATGGAATGACACTTCTAATTTGTCCTTTACTAGAAAGGAATGGGAAGTGATCGACCGAATTAAGGTGCTCGGTCGATATATTTTCGACCGTCTTATTTTGGGATATCGTGGAGGGGCATCGGTCAATACCTTTTTAATTAATCCCCCACCTCGAATTAACGGGCTAGAAGAAGAAACTGCCCCTTCTGGTTGACTCCTTGTAGTTTAACTATTTTTTTCATGCTGCATTCATGTATATTAGTTTCAATTTCTAACCTGCTTCTATAATTGTGTAGCCATGGTGAAACTCAAGAATCTCACCTCGTCCTCTAATTCTCCTAAATCCAAAAACCAGCACAAAGTCACTAGACCTTCCTTGAAGATGAAGGAGCAAAGCAAGAAGGTGGAGGTCAGCAAAAATATCGCTCAGCCGACTGCACCTGACAAGTCTACAGTGCTGCTGACCTGATCGACAAATAAGGATCGAGCGGTTATGAAAAAAGAGGTGGAACGACCATTCAAAAGAAAGAAGACCGTTCAGAATGTTGAACGATCGCCCTGCCAATTGGAAAAAGGTAAGAGGGAGGACCAAGTGCCCAGCTCCGAAAAGTGGGTGTCCACGATCAGTCTAAATAAGACTGCATCGCTTAGGGACACCGATGTTGCTCTTCACGTTGCCCAAAAGGTTGTTCTGTTAGCCCCGAATTTTTTTTATTATTAATTAAGCATAATTAACATAATTAAGTAAGATTAAGTAGCATTAATTA
>JANKOE010000008.1:22546232-22559092 GCA_026284465.1 Erythroxylum citrifolium | reverse complement strand
GTAATTCTAAGAAGCAAGGACACGGACATGGACACGCGACACGAACACGGGGACACACCAACTTCTAAAATTTGGTGGACACGAACACGACATATATATATATATATATATATATATTATAAAATTTAGAATTAAGAAAAAAAATCAGAATTCATAATATGATATATATTGCTTGATGTGTTTCAAGACTTCCAATATCTTGATAGTTCATACATATTTTGTACTTTATAAGCCCCTCTAAAAAAAGATGGAGCATATATATGCACTCTTTGTAGGTGTCGTGTCTGACACGAACACATGCGTGTCTGACACGGACACGGCTCCATTTTGCCGTGTCCGTGCGTCTTAGGGTGATATTTATAGTCTTGGAGCGTAGTTGAGCACAAATAATAAAGATGAATATGAGAGGAGTTAGCTTAGCGGATGTTGATAACAATCTAACTAAATCATGAACTCAAGTGTGATACGAAGTGAATAGTTAAAAAAAGAAATTAGAGACCAATGAATTCTAGCGACAGGAAATAAGTTCAGTCAACTAGGTACCAAACTAACTTAAACAATGAGTAAACATCAGACATCCATATAGTTTTACCTTACAGAGATAATGCATAAGGGTCATCTTGCTGTCACAGGCTCGTGTATCAGTAAGTTTGAGAAGGCTATCTAACCGAAAACCAATAGCAGAACCTGAAGGGAAAGCAATACAAATGAAACACCGTTGGAATCAGCCAAGATGGAACTACGACACTTGCAAATGAGGTAATAATAGAGACACATGACTATTACCACTCACCCCTTGCAGTTCCATGGTTCAAAGCATTACCCAAGGAGAGAATGCTTTGCATGATCCTTTTCAACCTCATTGAGCTCCTGATCTGATCAAATAATCTTTATCACGTCCCATGAGAGGAAAGAATAAAAATATACCTTTTCTGGATTAATCGATAGCAATTTAAAGAAGATTTGACTTGCCTCTTCGGAAGCTGAGTTTATGACATTCAACTTGTTTCTGAGGTCAGAAACCTAAATGAGTCCAGGGAAAATCCCAGATTAATAATAAATTCTGAAAGCATCATAAAAACTTGTTAGACTCAGTTGTCTGTCCACTGACCTGAGGATGGAACTGTAGCTTAAAGGAAAGAATTCTCAACTTTGATTCCACACGTGGCACTTTCATGCACTCCAAGAAGAACTGTGATTTTGTATCGGCTTCTTGATCAGGATGTATTAGAGAAATTAAAAAATATATGAATATTCAATTGATCAACCTACTATGAACTCACGTATGGATGGACTTGATGCTTCCACTAGTTGTATGACAAATAATCATGAGTACCATCTTTTACATTTCTCAATTGATTTATCAAGGACACCATTGCTCAATTAAGGTCAAGACAAATGAATAATCCGATTCCTTACAATTCTGCTTGGTAAAATTAAAGCTAGAGAAGCAAGTTGTAAACACAAAGGAAAGGACATTGACAAAAATTATTCACTTACCTGTTCACATTTTCCCAAGTTTTCTTTATCGCCACTATAACCCTGAAATTGTAGTATTTGTAAGCACACATAAAAGAGAGAGACATTTTCATCATACAATTTTGTACTCACAAGATAGCCTTCCTATACACATTTTTATAGAAACTTTACTTTTACTTGAGACTGAAAATGTTGTCTTCTTGGGATATTAATAATTGCTGGCGACAGAGTAAAGCTATCGTCATGTAGGGAATGTGACAAGTGCAGAATATATACTTGAATACCTTGAGCAATTCCATCTCTTCCTTTGTTGGACAGAACTTAATAAGGTTATCAACCTGATCACCATCCAATGCTGAATCGTCCAAGGCAAGGACAAAACTCTGTCAATGTCAGAAAGCAAGCAAAATGTAAGAGTATCGCACAAAAACTTCTGAATGGGTTAAAACAAGAATAAATGGTTACCACATTAAACTACTCAATACACAACTAAAGTGGAGAAGGGGAAACTTGCTTCTCAAATGATTGTTACTTCTTACTTGGACATAGCGTACGAATACGATGGGAAAACAGTAAAGAAAATTCAATAAATACCAAGTCAGCACTGAATAAATAACATACTCACTATGGTGACCTCTCCGTCAGATGTTAGAATTGGTGTAATGAATTGAAGTCACGGGAAAGGTTGTAAAATTGAAGAAAATTAGATATGTTCATCGAGTGGATCACATATAACATTGACATCTAAAGCATAACAAAATTTTCCAGGAAGTAAATAGAATTGAAACCATTAGGTGGACTAATGACAAACTTTAAAAGGTATGTATAAACTATTAACATCAATAGCCTCCGACAGTTAGTTCATTAACTATCATGCTTTGCATCCACTCTTGTTTGGTTTCTTATATTGGAGTCCTTAAACATTAGGTACTTCATAATTTAACCACAAAACCAAATTAAAAAAATGAACTTATAAGCATTACTATACTATTTATACCCATGTTGATAGTCTCATAGAATATGGTGAAAACAAGAACTTTATCCAAAATCCACAACAGACCAGTAGTTATGTAAGATAACTGCATGGGATTCAGCTCACCATCAGGTCAGACAGAGGAATTTTAACCTTTGAAAGCATGATCTCACAGTTATATGCCCGTCTAAGATCAATCTGCAGTACCAGTAACTTGTGAGATAGCCATACGCTGATAATCAGTCATTGTTTTGGCTACAGGATGACAAAAGTAGGAATGTGAGAAAAAGACAAGATATAATTGTACAAAGTAAAAGAATTCCATCAACCTATCAACTTCTTTATCCATTTAAAGTTAAGCGTAATTGCATGTTTAATTTGCACATAGTCCTCTATCTCTTCAGTTTCAGAAGACATTGAAAAGCAATTGATTGATGCTCAAGTCTGATTTGTTTCGTTGCATTCAAAGGGAGACAATGAAACTCAAAACAGGAATCAAAAGTGAAAAATGAGAAGGAAAATAATGCAAGCAAGCATGTCCTGCGAAAGGTGCCACTCTTATGATTATTGGAAAACGGATGGTGATACATAAAGTGATCATTGGATAGTCGTCACTATGAAAAAGGCAGAAGATGATCAAATCACATAATGATAAACCATGTATTGGTACGACATACAATGAGCAAAATCCAGCATGGCTAAATCTTAAGATATAACTGTGGCGGGATTAATAGGGACGAGGCAAGGCAAGCCTAAGGAAATTCTAACCTAACCGATTAAAAAAAAAAATTCGGAGTTTTTGCAATAATAGAATCAGCAATCAATGGCACTTAATTAAAGACACACTATTACCAGCTGGACTTTATCAGATTTAGGTCCTGGCATGCACCGCTTCGGCTTGCCATTCGTGTTCCTATTATCAGAATTTGTATTAGACGCTGAGAAAAGACTCTCAAGTTCTGAAATGTCGAATTCAGGAGTCCTGTCAAATCGAATGGATTAATACTAAATTCAGAACAAATATATGCTGATAAATTCAACAACAGAGACAACAGGCATGCATACCCAGAAGCTTCATCAGATTTCTGTGCCTCAGCCCATAGACTTCCTTGCAGGGCCCTAGTTATTTTTAGCCAATGATACGGCTTCAAGTTGGCCTTTCTTTGTTGCACCTGATTTCTTAAACTTGAACGTACGCCCCTTCCCTTAGCACCAAATGACGCATTAGAAGGTAGAGCAGGAACTGCAGGCACGTTGTGACTACTAACTCCAAAATGAGAAAACGGCCTTGCATCACCAGCTTTTGGTAACCCCTTGGGAAAAGGAAAAGGAGGTGGTGGCACCGGAGGAATTTTGGAACACAGAGCAGAGGCACTAGATGAAGAATCCTTTTGAGAAGAACAAGAAGACTGAGGTAGTTGTGGCAATGAAGTTGCAGTAGTCAGGACACACCCAGTCATTTGGGGAGGAGGAGGTGATGCTATGTGAGGTGCAGATGTTACTACATAGTTTGAAGCAGGCAGCTGTGGAGGATCAGATATGGTAGCTGATAAGTCAACTGGAGGAGAAGGGGTAGTTGTACATAGTTTACTAACAGACAAAGATGGAGATGTTCTTGGAAAAAACTGAGGTGGAAGGGGTGGAGGGGACGTAAGAGGAGATGAGGATGATGTGTTGACTGATAATGATGCCCTAGAGAAAGAAATGGGTAAAGGAGGGGGCGGAGGAGGGGGGATTGAAGACGGACACTTGTAAGTAGAAGCAGATGGTTCAAAAATAGAGGGAATTGAAGGAGGGGGAGTGGGAACTTGCACGGATTGGACTCTATCTGGCAATAGCACAGGATAGTGCTTGGATGAGGGATCTGCAGCTTCTGAAGGTGTCTGATGAAGAGGAAGAGGATGTGAATGCACTGTTCCTGCAGTTGTGAGAGCCACAACAGATGATTTCACTGGGGCAGGAGGCGAAGGAGGTAATGTTTGTCGCATCAGACTAGATACGTGACTGAGTTTCACTGCTTTTGGTGCATTAGTGACAGGAGACGGGATTGTTGATGAAGGTAGAGAAAATGTCACTGGACTCAAAGCTTCATCGGCACTATATGAAGCATGATCATGCAAAAGAGCAGTAATACCAATCGCTCCTGCTGTTTTATGGTACCTTGATGTAGGCAGCAGTGATCCTTGCAAGGAACTGCAATGTGAAACTGGAGATGATAATGAAGTTGGAGGGGCTCTCTGAGATAAGATCTTAGATGCAAAAGGTCGTTGGAGACCAATCTGAGAATCCTGCAGGCGGGCCTTCCGTTGAGTAGAACTGGCATCAAGTGACGGTAAATTGATGGTTTGACGAACAACCATTGCTTCATGAGGTTCAATCTTTTCTCTCGTCAGTTTTTCATCAGAAGACATACTTGTGGCCATAGATAAGGGAGAATTTGGTGTCATAACTTTCTCCCTATTTACGTTCATATCTGAAAATGGTTTAAAGGTCATTGAAGGAGGAAGAACCTTTTGTTCGAGGCATTCGACCTTCTCTCTACTTGAATTGTTATCTAACAATGCCTTAGAATAGGACATGCATTGTTCATCCAGGATAATGGATGTGGAACCGAACTCAACGCTCACGTCCTTTGGATTTGGTTCGGTTTGAACTTTCTCAAGAGTTGAGTCCACCAGCACACTGCTAATATCTACTTTATGATGTGAATCATCATCCAAGTGTTCTTGAGGTGCGGTGATATATTGAAGCATGGTAGGTGCTGCATCATTTTTTACAGTTGTATCTAACGACTCCATACCGCTTTGAACTTTAGTAAAATCTCCCACAGTAAGGCAATATTGCTTCTCTAAAGAAAGCATGTTGGATGACGCAATGGAAGTAGCAGAATCCACATCTGAAAAGAGAATCTTCATCCATACACAAGAATGAATTACCATGAAATTGTCATTCAACTATAAATATTCTAGTATTGCAAAGATAAATTGGTACCTCTGCTCTGAATTCTTTGGGAAATTGATCCTTGAACTTCCATAAAGTGTCAATTTCATTGCAAGTAAGTATCAAGATATTTGATCTTATAAAAGCCGTATTAAACATGACCCGAAACATCATCAGTTCTGTTTCCTGATCACCATATAAACTGATACACTCCAAAACCACATCACCTTGAACATGAAGACCAATGTCTATTTTAACTAATTCCTCATTTTCCTGCAGAAGATATGAAGAGACTAAGTTGAACACAAATTTACAATTTTTGACAATGGGCATAAATGTAGTTCCTTGACTACCAAATAAGATACAGGAGCATGATTTCAAGAAGCAAAATTTCAAATTAAGTTATATTATTATCTAAAAGTAGTTTATGCTTGCAGCTAAGACGCCTACAATTGCAATAAGAACATATGAAAAGATGATACTATTGTACCTTACAAAAGGATTCACCAATGTCTCCTGAGCTTATGTCTCGATAATATTGCCTACTATCCAAACCGTAATCACAGGTAACAGGCATAGTCAACATATAGAATAGATTTTTTTTTTTGGGCCTCAATTTAAAAGCCTCTAACATTTGGACAAAGTGATTCAACATCATTGTGATCCATACATGCCAAGCTTGCCTATGGTTGCAGCAAATTAATAGGTATAATGCAACAGGTTTCAACTCTCATGAAATGTAAACAACTAGGATCGTATGCCTATTGAATTCCCTCAAATTTGACACCAGTGGAAGACTCTCTTTCCATGTAATCCTTAAACTTACAGGTCAGAAATAGCATCAACAACAGTGAAACAATCTGTTGGCTGCATTCTAATTGGAAACTTTACAACCTCCATTACTTATGGAGCCTACTCAGATCTGAGGAAGAATATCTCAGTCATGTACTATCAACAAAAATACTTTCATTAGAAAGTTCATTAAATTGACTAAGCAATAGCACGAATTCAAATAACTTGATACCTGCATGTAATTACGAAAAAGTTTTCTCCTTTCTGGTGTTTTATGAAGGACCTTCGGATCAGCAGCTATAGAAGGGTCTGGTCCATATATCTTGAGACAGCAAGGCCCCTTTCCATCCAGACTAGGAATAACTCTAAGAATAACACAGTCCAACCTAAGTGCCCTATCAAGGGGTGGCCATCTTAAGTCCAAATTCTTTCTTGATATATACTGTAGATATCTCAACTGTGAAGGCAATGGATTAAGGGGTGATGTCATCTGCAAAAGCTCTCGAGGTGCTTGCTTGTAGATCATGTCCAGAGTTTTCTGTTCACTGGCAGATTGGTTACTATATATCATCAGTGCACTAAGCATGAAAGCCATAACTGGCCACCCACCTTGTTCACAATGCATCAAGAGAGTATTTTGTTGCCCCAGCAACAACCAGCTCTCACTCGACCTCAGAAAGTGATGGATTATCTCCAATGTGAGCAATGGACAACGTTCATACTGACGAGGATAGTCCATTACAATTATATCATTGTTGGACAATATGCTAGCTACCTGGCTTGGATTCTCTTCATCACGGAAATTAAACACCATGAATGAAGCTTCAGGGTAGTTGTTTCGAAGCTGAACTATTGTATCTGCTATTTGACCTTTGTAGTTATCATCTCCCAAAATGTCCATAGTAATGCAGCAAGTAAAGACTGCAGCAAAGCATCAACATTATTCCTAAAAGTGAGTCACACAGAAAATTCTGACCAGACAATATATGGAAGAAATAGATATTATTGTTCACTGGAAGGTAGAATAAAATCAAGTTCTCTAAACAAAACAACATGGTTTATCACACTAGAAAAGTATGATCTTGACTACTTAGCAAAGATATCCAGTTTCTGTATACATGAGCTTCAAACCAATAATATGCAGAAACTACCTAGTTAATGTAATGCAAGGACACGTGCTGTTGCTCGAGTTTGCAAGTGTGATGGTCTAGGCGGTACAGTCCCACAGGTTAAACATCATTAGTATGGTTGACAATTTTTGGCACCACCAGTCACAGCAGACTCCTGTTTCGCGCCTAAAAGTATATCGACGAAAAGAAGAAACATGAAAATGAAAAAGAAAAGAAGTCCATCTTTACCAATGTTCTGTTCCTGTAAGGCACTCCGAATGCCCTAACACTTCGGCTGGGGTTATTATTCTGTGTCTTCTGAACTAATCATTCTTGAGATTTATGTATTTATTTATTTCATATTTTCAATGGCTTTCTTTGACAAACATTTTGTGCGCGAAATAAAGTCTTCCTGGTACTCCACGCACCCATTACTGGCATTGAAATAAGCTAGTGAAGTTAAAGAGGCAAAAACAACAAAGAAAGAAAGGCATATTCTGACGGATGCATTCAAAGCACAAACACACACCCTAAAAGAATAGATAAGCAGAAAGCATACTAAGTTAAGCAGCAATGCTTCCTCAAAGCATACCATAAACTCTTTCAGAGATCTCTAGGAGCCCATCAGGAGGCTTCCGACAGAAGAACTTTCTAAACAAAGCCATTAGCTCCTACACTCAAGCAGTCACCAGGGCAACCTTGTCAGTGCACCAATTGAAGCCACATTGCGGCTGAAAATGCAACTGTCTAACTCTCACATCAGCACATATAGAGGTTTTTGAGAGAAATCTCAATGATGGGCATGGGAGAGTGTATAGTCAGAAAGCAGAGGAAAGCATGGATCTTGCTGGGACTTTACGATACCCTTTTGTGGCGTTGTTATTGTCTTCAGAGTCACACTTTGTTGCCTTAGTCTCATCAGAAAAGACTTTGCTTTCAATCAACAGACTCTGACGGTTGAGAGGTTAGGAATATTCCTATAGTTTTTTGATAGAGAGAGACAGAGACAATGGCAGAGATTTGGTAGAGGTAGTTAGTAAGAGAATGTAAGAAAGATCCAAGGATACTGTACTAGGTTTGTCTGTCTCTCTTGACTCTTTGAGGTGTTTGTTATTAGTTTGTTGTCCGTAACTTGTGTTCATTCAGGTGTTATTAATGTTCTCTTTCCGTTGTCCCAAAAGAAGATTAGAGACCGCATCTTTTTGCTTTTGCTTGGCCGCTAGTACCGCCACTAGTGCAAGTGTTTGCATTACCAAAGACAGAAACTAATTCAACTGATGAAAAAGATTTCTTCAGATAATAATGGAATATGTTTGTTGAGTATAACCTTGAAAGTATACTTAGTTTTTAGAAGGTGATAAATCGTAAGAAGGAAGATTAAACGACAGTAACGGCATGTGATGTGAGAATAGATGGAGCTGTGGGTGGGACATGGATTGGGAGGGAGCACAAAATACTGTATAGGTGCGTATCGACAAAGGCCAGAAATCGCCCTCGCTTGGCCCACCCCATGAACATGTCCCTTCTCTTTACACGGTAAAATTATTTTGATCCAACCCTTCCCAATCCATGCATTGCAGGGTGCCAGACCTTTCTTTCTTTCATTCATTCTTTCTTTAGCTTTATACTAAAAAATAAAAATAAAGAGTATTTATAAACTCCCTTCAACCTTCACTTAGAGGAGTTTTGACTGATATTAGGAATACTGTATCAAAATTTGTATTGATTTTGAGAGTGACATAAAATACAACACTAATCGATAAATACTAAATATTATTTAAAATAATTTTTATTCTTTTAATTTATAAAATTTATTATATTAACTCTATATTTTTTCAGTAATTAATATCAAATAATTTTTATTTATTTAATAATAAAATTATATTATAAAACTACAATAATTTTATATGTTATTAAAATAAATTAAACTTACATTCTTATATTAGAAAATAAAAAAATCATTTCAAAAATTAAAAACAAAATCCGAAGGATGAAAATGTTAATTATATGAAAATTTAGTTTCCTATTAAAATTTAGTTCTATATTATAATTAAAACTTGAAAATATTAAAAATTTTAACTCAATATTTCTATTTAAAATTAACATAAAATAATTTTTATACATAATAAATATTTAAAAAATATCTCTCATGTTTTAAAACATAAAAATATGTTTTTAACTTTAGTCCTTTATTTTTTCTTAATTTAAAAGTTTGATATGATATTTTTTAGTATGTTGATATTTTTAGTATTTGTGCGATACCGACTAAATATTTTTTAGTATTCAAATTCGATATATTATAAAAAATTAATATTATTTTTTTGGCTAATATAATCGATATCAACCAGTAAAAGTATAAAATTCAAAACACCGATCTTGAGCATAATACGAAACATCTATGATGATTTGAATCTCACTAGAAAGCGACGTATCCTTATGGGTTTGGATAATGCAACCTCCAGACTAGTAAGGTCGAATATATTGAGTTTGGATCCTTTACCACTTCTCAATTGAGTTCTTTCCACTGTAACCTAGGAAGAAAGACAATGGTCTATGGCTCACGAAAAAGAAGACCATAATGAGGCTGTGATCTTTATTGTCTAATCTACTGCAAAAACTTGGACTTCAAGAAGTGGCATCGATGTTGTTTCTTCAGGTGATAAGCCTACATACACTCATTGTAACAAGGTAGGGCACGAGGACAAATACTGTTTTCTTTTTTCTCAACAGATATCTAGATTGGTAGCATAGTAGATGCAGAGGATGAGCAAGAAGAGGTGGTGGTAGAGGTAACAGCGAAAAACGAGGGCATGGAGCAGGAGCAACTGCTAATGCAGCATAGTCCCATCCTATTGGAGCAACGTAGCCTATTGGTACTAATGGGCCATGTAATGCGGATCGAGGAGGATTTCCAACCTTAAGTGATGATGAACGTAGTATGCTTATGAATCTCCTTAAACCTCACAAAACTTCTAGCATCAAGAACTTCAAGAGTAAGAACAAATTAACTAACGGGCTTTTAGATATCTGAGTCTCAAATCGTATGACCGGAGACTTTACTCACAAACTTATGTCTTGTTGCTCTATCTCTAGTGGGGTTACCAAATGGGCAAGAAACAACAAAGGTAAAAAAAGGGGAAGTCAATGCTGAAATGGATTGACATTGCGACATATCCTATATGTCCTAAGTTTGAATTGCAATTTGATCTCTGTGTCCCAATTGATTGATGAGAATGTTTGGCGCAACAAGCGTATTTTGTGAAAAGGAAAAATAAAATGAGAAAAATAGACACAGAATATTTAGCGTGGTTCACCCTTAACTTTGGGCTACGTCCACGGATAAAACTCAGAATATTTCTTTCACTATTACAAATAGTAGGTATACAGACATAAAATTAAAATAGTGGCTCACAAGGTGTTTCCCAACCTAAAAATACTAACCTCACTATTTTTTCACTCACCAACTCTTTAGGAATAAATTTCCTAACTTATAGCAAAAACAACGCTCTAGTTTCTCTCTGTTTTTCTGTCTGTTTTGTTGTTGTGTTTCTTTTTGAAGCAGGGAGTGCCTTATATAGGTACTCCACCGCGTGAGGCTGCTCCTTTTGCAGCTGTTTTTCTCCATTCAACAAAAGCGATTGCAGCTTTAACAAAAACAGCATGTTACATTGGTAGGCGCCGCATTCCTACCATTTGCATTCAAAAATGGTGTCCCTCTATGTGATAGGACCATAGCTAACAGAGAAGAATTGCAAAGTCACTTTCTCTAACAAATTTTGCGCCATAAAAGACCAAAATACGAGGAAAGTGATTAGTTTGTGTGAGCAGCATGGCAGGATCTATCTATTAAGCATTGTAGCCAGGGACGGAGCCAGACATGTAAGGTAGGAGGGCCTAATGTTTAATTTTTTAAATTTTAGAGGGGCCCAACTCCCAAATAATTTCATTTATATATATATCTATATATAATATTTATTTTTAAAAATTTTTTGGGGAGCCCAAGGACCCCCTGGGCCCCATCTAGCTATGTCACTGATTGTAGCTTTGGATCGAGCACATCAGATGAATAGGATGAACTCTTTCACGTTATGGCATCAACTTCTTGAGCATCAATTCAATTTCTTCATAATATTCGTAGTAATAAATTGTGTTCAAGTAGTCACCAACAACGAACTTGTGATATTTGTTTATGAGTTTAAAAAAAAACTTGAGATGCCTTTCCTACTAATATCAACAAAACAATTGAACCTTTTGGCATAATTCATTGTGATTCATATGTGATTTTTGACCATTTTAGATCATTATTCACGAGTATTTGGGTTTTATTTATTTATTTTGGGATTTATTTTAGATAATTATTCACTAGAATTTTCAAAAAAAAATTGTACTATGGTTGCACTTCAATTTTATAGCAAAATAAAAATTGTTTGAAGTAATAACAGGACAGAGTTTAAGGTCTTAAATACATTTTTTGCCAAACAAGGAATTCTCCATCAAATATCAATTGTTGGCACCCACCAACAAAATAGTTAGATGGAACATCGTCATATATTGAATGTGTACACAAGCTCTTTGTTTCCAAAACAACTTGCCTATTCATTTTTAAAGTAAGTGTACTATTATAACTAATAGGTATTTAATTAACCAACCTCCCATAACGATACATAATGAGAAAACTTCATTTGAGATTTTATTTAGGAAGAAACCCATGATAAGGATGAATTTGCATTACAAAAAAGACGTAATATCTTTGTGGGCTATCCTTTTAAGAAGAAGAGATGACATTTTTATGACTTGGAGGGTAATAAATTTTTAATGTCTTAGGATGTTGTTTATTTGGAACATAAGTTTCCTTTTCAATCTCAACATGATGGTTTATTATCCTCCTCTCCTATAAACATGAGCTCCATGCCTCTTATTATTAATGAAGATGAAATGCGTCACCTCACTACTTGCTTCTTTGTCGTAGCTTGTTAATCAACCCAAGACTCCAGAAGAAAGGGTGAGTACTGGTATGTATCCAACCTTACAGTAAGGAGAAGTGACATGTCCACCTCACCCGCTGCTAATGATAGGAAGATTTCAACATATGATATGCCATCCACATTATATAGTGAACCACTTAGTTTGGAACTTTGAGTTTGATGACCTCCATAAAAGGTAAAAGATTATTACTGCCACATTGCGTGCTGCCATAATGATCCCCTGTTGAGTCATCTACTACAACTTGGTTGTTGGGCTCCGATTCACATTAAGCATGTTTGAATTATTTTAAGATTTTAGTTTAATAATTTTTAATTTGTTGGAATAAGGGTTAATTTTCAATCACGAAATTTCAGAAACAGTTTATGAAGATTTTGAAACAAATGAAGATGATGAGAAAAATCTTAGAAAATATTGATGAAGGTTTATAAATATTTGAAAAGTTTGAAAATGAGTTCTTGGATAAATTTCCGAATGGGAAATGTTTGAAAAGTTTGAAAAGACAATTTTCGCTTATGTTTTATTTATAAGTATGTTACCCATTGAGCTGTCCAGCTCACCCCACCTTTCATCCCCATCTCCAG
>JANKOE010000008.1:22508863-22519219 GCA_026284465.1 Erythroxylum citrifolium | reverse complement strand
TTAAACTATGCCCTAAAGCTAATATCGATAGGATATTGAAAACTTTAAAGACATAATTCAATGAATTAAACAAAACAATTAGAAACTACATTGATAAAGACAAACCGATAGGGTAAGTACATTAACATAGCATCTAATGTATGCCCAATAACAACACCCCCTTCCTATCGATCGACCAACGGAGCATTCGCTTGCAGGTCCGTGATTAACTACTGATTTTCTGTTTGGTTTCCGAGAAATTTGAAGGGGGCAGAGGAGAAAGGGAACTGTCCGTGGTCTCCATTGTTATCGGCAGGTAAGGGCTCTGGAGTTGTTATAATATCTAAAAAGTTAATTACTTCCATTTGCCTTTTTCCTTTTCCAGTTTCTCTAGCGGGGACCATTGAAACGTAACAAGAAACTCAAAAAAAATTCTTAATAGTTTGGATAGATATGCACATTTTTAGCAAATCGTTAACTTTCTTACCCTTCTTGTCCATTCACGCTTTATCTCTTATCTGATACAATAAAATGGTGTTGGTCCTTTCTTCTTCTTCTTCTTCTTCTCTCTCTCTCTCTCGCTTCTATTATCACGTTTTGCATTGAAATTTAGTCAACAGCCGTTAGTCAATGCCTCTTCTTTCAGACAAGTTTGTCAAATATAAGCCACTTATTTCTATACCCAGATGAACATTTCTCTTGTTTGGTCTCCATTCCCCATGTTTTGTGGTGGCATGCGTGTGTTGTTTGGACTAATCATTATTTTACCTACTCTCAGTAGACATAACTCGGCAATGGCAGATGGGAATTCTTCGTCTGAGGCTGGGAACGAGTTTAACCTTGACTCAATCAGAAAGGCTTTGATAAGACAAGAAGATACAATTGTTTTCTGTTTGATAGAGAGAGCACGATTTCCCAGCAATTCTCGATTGTACAATGATTCTTTGGATTTGGTTACTGGGTTTTCTGGTTCTTTGGTTCAATTCATAATCCAGGAAACAGAGGCCATTCAAGCCAAGGTAAGTCAACTAATTTTATTGATACAAGAAATGCACTTCTGATATGTTTAGCTTTTTGGTTTTCAAAGATACGAGTTTAGGAGGTTCATAAGCCATGATGCATAAAAATTCTCTTTGTTGTTATTACTTATTAGTATTACACAGTGGTTGTTCCAATTGGGAGTTGGAAGAAAATGTACGACAATTGAAATTTGTGAAATCTTATATTTATTTTTATTTTAAGAAAGGGATGATTTATATACAAGCAGACTCCTATCTTAATTCAAAACTTAAGACAATGTGTTAGGAATTCTTTGCATGTATAAACCACTATGTTCCTTTGTTCATTTCCAATGTGAGATTTATTAATTATTTTAACACTACCCTTACATGGAATATTTTACCTATTGAACACCATTTTATAGGTTGTGTATTTTGTTGGACCAAAACTTTTGCCTAATTGCAAACTTTACATCCTACTGCAACCGCATTTTTTAAGTCGAACACCATTTTCTAAATTGAATATTTGACTATATTTTAGTATAATTATAGAGTAACATCTTCATCTTCGTCTCATTTTATTTGAGCAATCTGACACTGTTTTATAAATTATCTTACTCAAACTAAGTTTTTAGTCTAAGTAAGGAGTCACATCCTACTCTCAACCTATAAGTATATTCTACTCAGGTATCTTGCTCAAAACAATTTTATTTATTGTTTGTAATTAATTTAAACTATTTGTTCAGATTGTTCAAAGCCTATTTTTATATATCAGAAGAGGAGTGATTTATATATAACAAAAAACTCATATTTTAACTCAAAGCCTTAAGGTAATGAGTTATGATTTTTTTTTTTCATATATAGACCACTCTATTTCTTTATTCATTCATTAGTTATTTTAACATAATCCATTGGCAGAGACATCAATTGGTTCTGGTTTTGTTACAGGCTGGAAGATATGAGAATCCAGAAGAAAATGCATTCTTTCCGGAAAATCTTCCTCCTCCAATTGTGTCCAACAAATATCCTCAGGTAATTACTTGTACTAATTTCAATAGATGTTATTACAACTTTGTTGCTTGTATATCTGATCCCAGTTATAGGTTTTGCATCCTCCAGCTGCCTCTGTCAGCGTAAGCAAGAAAATATGGGAAATGTATTTCAACGAACTGCTTCCATTGTTTGTTCGTCATGGTGATGATGGTAACTTTGCATCTACTGCTGCCAGTGACCTTGATTGTTTGCAGGTAGGGTGCTTTGAACATAACGTAATTGTAGGAATTAGGAGAATCCCTTTGAACATAACATAATTGTAGGAATTAGGAGAATCCTTTTACTAATCGATGATTCTGCTACACATACTCTCCATTTACTGGTATTGAATTATCTGTAGGCCCTCTCTAGAAGAATTCACTATGGGAAGTTTGTTGCTGAGATTAAATTCCGGGATGCTCCACAAGAATATGCTGCTGCAATTCGCTCTAAGGTATGATTGAGAGATGCTCTTGATGTAAGGTTGGGTAGATAAGTTAATCATGATCGTAGGCTTTTAAGAAGGTAACCCCATTTTTCCTTCCATGTCAATGATTGCTCAGCTTAATAAAGTGCCTACCATATATAGGCATGTAAAAGTGCAAGCTTTCTACATAGTGAGATCAGGTTCATGACTTAGATATGCCGCAAAATGATACTGCTGCTGAATACAGTGTATACTATATGTAGGCATGTACAAGTGCTAGCTTACGTAATGGGGATTGAGATAGTGAAGTCATTGGTTTTATCAGTTTTCTTCAAGTAATTACATTCCTCATTCTATCAGTTACATGATTATAGGAAGTTATAGTCAGTTTCCAGTGATAAATATATTTTTACTTATAACTTTGATAGCTTTTGATGTCAGTTTCCAGTGATAAATATATTTTTACTTGTAACTTTGATAACTTTTGATATCATGTAAAACACAAAGTTAATAGGGCATTATCTGATCAACCTAGCATCTTTTGCTTGTAAAGAGCATCAAAAAGTTTCTGAATATTGATGACTCTTGAGATTCCAGGACAGGGGTGCTTTGATGAAGTTGTTGACATTTGAGAAAGTAGAAGAGATGGTGAAGAAGAGGGTTGAGAAGAAGGCAAGAGCGTTCGGACAAGAAGTGACAGTTGGGAACAACGAGCACCTCGGAAACTTCAAGGTTGATCCTGCCGTAGTGGTGCGCCTTTTCGACGAATGGGTTATGCCATTTACCAAGTTCGTTCAGGTTGAGTACCTCCTCCGACGATTGGATTGAGACCCCCTTAAATTAGCTGTTCTTACTGTTCGCATGGATACGTCATTTATTCCACCATTCAAAACATTGGATTCTAAAGATTCTCATTCCATAAAATCATACGTATTATGATCATGTGATAAAGGCCATCAAGATTTTGTTGTGGTGTTTTTATTATGATCCTTTTGAAAACGTTACGAAGGGTGTGCTTTCCATAAAATAGTTTTAGACTAAATTTATAATTATTTAGATAGAACTCAATCTTATGTTATTGGCCTTCAAATGTCATTGTAAGCAGTCCGTATTAATTCCCCAATCATTGAGGTTCATTTTTAAATGTTTTATTCCAAAACTTTTAGTGACAATTCTTGGTTTTCTTCCTGTGAATCATCGAGAAAAAAAAAACAAAGGGGTCATTCTCATTCTTTTTACAATATCGTTATTTGGTGGTTTTACTACATTGTTTACAAGTTTTGTGCTTATTTCTTTATAGGTTGTAAGGTTATTATTATAGGGGTAAAAGATAAAAATTTCTCATTTAGTTTACGAAATTTTAGAAAAATTATTTAATCTTTAAAATTCTCCAAAATATTCATTCTAGTCTTTAGTTTTTCAGAAAAAATATTTTCTTTTAGAATTTTAATAAAAAATAATGACAAATGAACATTAGATATTGAATAATTTAGTGTTATTTATGTGATGATTTAATTCGATTCTTAAATTCGAGCAGAACTAATTAAGTATAATTTAAAGTAATAATTTATTATAATTATCTTAAATTTTTAATCCAAGTACAGCTTAATTTATTAGGGTTGAGTTTAAAAATTGAGTTACGTTATTATATTATTGACATTTGATTAGTCTATATTTTATATTCATATTAAGTGTGTTTTATTATTATTTTTAAGCAAATACATTATAGAAGGATTTTTCTGAAAAACTGAAAATAAGACTTAAAAAAATTTTAAAGTTAAGAGAATTTTCCCAAAATTTTTTTAATAACAAGGGAGGTCTATATATTTTACTCTTATTATAAGTGATATTAAAATTTTGACAAAATTGTCTTAATTCATTTTAATTTCAAGTATTTCACATTTTAGTTTTTTTGTAATTTCATATCTTATCATAAGTTTAAACCTTCTTTTTAGTATAAATAAATAATTCTCCACAGGGACGGAGCCATGTTTAATGGGAGCCCCCCCTTTCAAATATTTTTTTTTTAAAATTACTTATATAATTAAAATTTTTAAAATTACAAATATAAGTGACCCCCTTTAAATATAAGTGGTCCCTCCATTAAAATTTTTGCATTTAGATGTTAGCCCCCGTCCCCCCTTTAGAGTTGAGTCTGACTCCGTCCCTGATTCTCCATAGAGTAATTTATTATAAGGAATTTGAACATTATAATTTTTTTGTTAATTGAAGAGGAAATCTTGTTAAGAACTTTTTTTTTCAAAAAGGATTATTTGAGTCAGCATTACTCTAGTTAAGAAAGTATTGTTGTATTATTTAAAATCTAAAAGTTTTTTGCTTATATGTGTTGATAATAATTAAGCAATTTTATCTTTTAAATGTGATAATAATTGAGCAATTTTATCTCTATTCTAATCCAATATTTTGGGATAGAACTGTCACTCCAATATAGCACTTTATCATTAAAGATACACTCATTTCTTTCCTTCCATAAAGCAAAAGTGGTGGCACAAAAAGAATATTTTAGTAACTAGGGAATCAACATCACTCAAGTGTTACTATTGAGATGACCAAGAGATCAACTGTTTACTTCTTTTCACATTAAAAATATGAACATTTAATTGTTGAATAGAGTTTCACAACCCTTTAACGAAAACAAATTTAAAGAATAGGTGATCCTTGGTTCCATCTTTATTGTAGCAAAGTTGACAAACAGGTGCAAAGGATGGGAAATTTTGTTCTTATCAAGAGTGGAGAGTTATTTTTAGTGGTAGACCATATTATGAATGCTAAAGCTTAGGAGGGATGTTATTGTTCCATACTAGCTTTTTTTTCTATTAGACGCTAGAAGCAGGATTCCTAAAGTCGTTGTGACCTCACTTGTTATTAAATAAGCCTAAGGAGTGTTTGATCCAATGGATGATATCCTGATTCAATTGATTGGGAAGGTAAGTAATTTTCTTTGATAAGCTAGAAACCCTTATATTTGATGAACCATTCATTACTATTGACAAACTCAAAGACTTTGGCTTTATGGTTCAACATATGTCTCAGATGGAAGACTTGAGGGAGCAAGTAAACATTACACCAATTGTCGTACCATAACTAGGTGGCTTTGCAATTCCTTATGGTGCGGAATTCTTGGCAAAGTTTGTTTTTCAATTTTGGAATATTCACCATAATCCAAAGCATTCAAATTGGGGTTTAATTTCCATAATATAGTGTTTCTATAGATAATGAGAGTGTACTCATTTGACCAAGGAGACTCCTTATCTATAGATATTCTCTAAAGCTTTCTAGCAAGTGGAACATTATAGAGGCTTCTTAATAGTAATAGGAATGCCAAGATATATGAAAGGTAGCTTCCCCAACCTTAACCTTGTAATAAAAGCAAGGTAATCTACATAATCTTTTAACAACATGAGATAAAATAATGAAGCTTGTATCCTTAGTGAAGCTTAAGGTTGAAAGTGAGTAAAAGCTCTTTAGAGAATCCATTATATCCTTAATAAAAAGAGGCTCAACCTTGCAAAATAGTAGTAAATCATCAATAAAAGACAAATTGAAGATTCTTTGCTTCAAACACTTATGATGAAATTTAAAGCTAGGTTTCCTCCTACTATTGAAATAAGCAAGCCTTGAGAACACTTCAATACAAATTACAAAAAAATAAAGTGAAATAGGATCACTTTTTCTATTGTCTTTACCACTTTTAAACGTAAGAGTAAACTCACCATTGACCAAGATGTTAAAAGTGACTGTAAAGATACATTGATAGATCCAAGTAATAAACAAGTTTGAAAAGCCAAGTGCTTTTAGTGTTTGAATAATGAAACTCCAACTTATAATATCAAAACCTTTATGAAAGTTTATTTTCATAGTAAAGCATTGTTTGCAATTACTATTTTAGTAGCCTTTGAATAATTTCTGAGCCAAAAGAATGTTATCCTCAATGCTTCTACCTTTAATAAAATCACCTTAATATTTACAAATCAAAGAGCCTGTAAAAAAGCTAAGTCTAAAAGCAAGATTTTTTATATAATTTTATAAAAGGTATCACGATAAGAGATGGTTCTAAAATTTTTGAGTTAGCTAAAGTTAGGGCATTTACATACAAGGAAAAAAGAAGTAATAATGAAATGTTTAAGGAGCCTTTTCCTAAAGAATTCATGAACAACTCGAAAAACTTGATGTTTAATGATTTGTCAAGATTCTTGGAAGAAATAAGCGTTAACCCCATCTGGTCTAGGTTCCTTATTAGGATTGAAACTAAACACAACTACTTCAATTTCAAATACCTCAACTTTCTTAATCAGCTTTATATCTTGATTATAAAAAGTGGACTTAAGAAAGGTCCTCAAGAGATAAAGTAGTACAAGAAGTGGTAGGATTAAGAACATTCTAAAAATAATTGAGAGCCATCTCCTTTAGCTGATAGTGGTAAGATTAAGAACAATTTAAAAATAACTGAGAGCCATCTCCTTTAGCTAATTGTGGCCCTCTACCTTCAAGTCTACCTCATTATAAAGAGAAGATATTTTATTAGAGTTCCTTCTAGCAGTGATAGACCTGAAGAGAAAAGAAGATTCCATGTCCTCATCTAATAGCCATTAGACCCTTATCTTTGCTTAAAGGTGGAAATTCTAAGATTTGATGAGCTTATCGAGTACTATAAAAAATAAACCTTACTCCTAGAAATTAAACTTGTAGTAATGAGAATAAGGGTCGATCCACAGAGAAAGGTAACTAAAGTCTATGTAAATTACTACTAAGATTGATGGGGGTTTTGTTTGTCACGAATAAAATAAAATACTAATAAAGCTAATAAGATTAAGCTTAAAGACAATCAATAATAATTAATTCCACTTTGAGTGTTTACTGGGGAAACAAGTATTTCTTATCTTTCCTCACGTGTGGTTAACAAAGAACACTAGCAAACCAATTAACCCTAATTATTAGACAATCTAAGCCCATCTTGAAAGATATAATATAACAACAACATTAAGAAATAGAGAGATCAATAAATCAAAGTTCCTTTAACCACCATCGATTAAGAGAGACTTAGCCTATTATTCTTCCTAGGATTTAATAACAACACCAGAGAAATTACTAAATCCTAGTTGCTACGTGATTAGCAGTAGATTATAAAAAAAATTAACCAGTAGGCCTCCTAGCAATCATGGATGATAATTATGATAATAAGCATGAAAGAACAACATAATTTAAAATGTAAATTAAAACAATAAACTCATTTAGAGCTCACAGTTTTGATGTTCCAAGGTTTCAACTTCTTCGTCCAAAAATGAGATTAGCCACGCAGGGCCATAGAAGAAGCTCTAAGGTGTGAAGAGAGGAGAGAGAGGCATATGTTGTGTGTGTGTGTGTTTTTTTTCCTGGATGTCTTCCCCTCCTCTTTCACGTAATAAAAAACCAATAGATAGAAACTTAGAAAATCTCTTAAATATATGCCAAACATTCTCTCCGCAACAAAATATCCAATTAAGGAAAATAATAATAATGCAAATAATAGTCTTCTTGGTTGAGGGAAGTGGCCTTTCAACTAATATTTCACTTCCAAGTTAGCTTAGGAAGCTTCCTTAATTATCTCCTTGATTATGGTGTAGTAATCTGGCAAATTTGGGTTGGATTAATGCAGTAATGTTCACTTTTAGGCTGATTTCTGACCTTTTCTAATCAGAATTACTAAAAACTTAAAACATGAAAGTTGCAGCTCTATTTGTGGGCTTTCTAGCGCCACTTGAATAATCTCAATCAACGTTTGTATGTGAAAGTTATGGTCCAAATATGATAATATGTCAAAATTGTCCATATTTGTGAAATTATCTCGTTTTGCTCCTTTTTCTTCCATAACACACCTAAATCAAAATATACACATAATGAGTACTTTTAGGCTAGTAAAAAACATAAAAGACTAAGGATTAGTGGAGAAAAATATGATATTATACTTCTTATCAAATTCCCCCATACTTAGCCTTTGACTGTCCTCAGATAAAGTAAAAGTTCAATAACATCTTCCCTTCCCGATTATTAGAAGGATGGGCAAAATCAAAATATAGAGAGATCAATAACCATCAAAACTCACAACAAGAATTCAATATCAAATTATCTTACTCATGATCAATCAACATCCATTCCCTTTTGAAACTAAGCAATCAATTAGTAGACTCTCACAAGTCAAAACTCTCATGTGTTTACAAATAAAAACAATTTCTAGTGCTCACTCAAATACCTTCCATGAACTAGGCAATCCACTGAACTTGACTATATTCCCACTCACAACCTATAGATGTGTAAAGGTTTCATGTAGGGAACAAATCAAAAGTCTTTAATGGGGTTGTAATGTAGGCTTAGGGCAAGGGTAAGATAATATTTTGAAAACAAAGCTCGAGAGTGTAAGAAGTGGTGGAGTAATAGTAAATATAGCGCAGTTCACCTCATAGTCTTGAATAGATGAATTATAAGATCTCTAACAAAGCCATCAACTTGCAAACCAAATCTCAACATCACTATTCATACACCCTTAGCAAATACCCTAAATCACCCCTTTATTACTAAAGAATGAGGTAATATCACTTTTGAAAGAGTACAAGACATTAGGAATTGATTCCCTCTATCATTTATAAACTAATTCCATAAAAATATATTTTTCTTTTTTTTAACTCTAACTTTTGCCTAGGTGCCCTTTTGGGTTTTCACCTAGGGATTTGTTTTAAAATTAAAACATGAAAATGACTTAAAAGAGAATACATATCAACAATAGAGTAGATTAGTAAACTACGCAAACAATGGAGCCTAATAATGTAAAAGATGAAGTCATGCTCCAAACTAGGCGTACCAAACTAAAAAATTAACCCATAATTCACTTCCAAGAAACCTACAAAAATGACTGTCACGAGTAACAACAGAGGGAACGTTACTCCATAACTTCTCAAACTAAGTTCAGTATGTTGTTTTTTAAGTCTTTAGGCTTGTAATGCAAGTTAATGAAAGAAATAGGCAATAGACTTAGTGGGGTTAAACCTTAAGGAAATACTTGAAGGTAGTCCATTTGGCTAATGTAGTTTAATATAGTTTAATAATCTAGAAAGAATTAATTATTTTTGTGTTGCACGGAGTAGGAACCAAGGCAAGGTCGGGAGGTACAAGTTCATGAAGGTCACACATGAAAAGAAGTATAAGACTGAATTGATGAGTCAGTCGAGTAGGCCCAAGTCTTACGGGATAATTTGTTCCTATTACTAGTTAATACTCTTCTAAAGGAACACTTATCAATCAATCATAAGAGTAAGCTTACATACCCAACTTGTCATGAATCTCTCTAGTTATTCACTCTCTACATATGAATCTACCATCTTCTTAAAAACAATTTAACATGCTAAAAACAAAATGAAGAGAACTTTTTTAATAACAAATCTCAAATCATCCCCTTCCTTACACTTATAACTTACATTGTCCCCAGTGTAAGGTTAAATGCAAAGTAAGGAACAAATAACAAAAAATAAACCAGCTCATAAAGAAATAGAGAAGGAACAACACCCCTTGGGTTGTCTCCTAAGTAACGCCTTTAATTAAAGTCGATGACTCCAGTTAATTTTTTCTTCCTCATTCCAAGTAAACTGGAACCTCGATCAAAATTTCCTCCACATTTTCAAGTTGAAAGCCCTCATAATTATATTGGACCCCGAACCTTTCTGTAAGCTAGGACTATTAACCGAGGAAATATTGGCAAATAGTTATATGTAAATAAGAGAAGAAATTATGAGATTGAAATGAAATGGAAAGAGATTGATTGAATCAAAAGTCGGAGGATTGGTTAAGGGTTATGAGTTGGATAATTTTCTGAACATAGTTCAGTATTTTGAGAAATTCGGGAGCTGTAGAGATCCGATTGAATTGATT
>JANKOE010000008.1:22460682-22480989 GCA_026284465.1 Erythroxylum citrifolium | reverse complement strand
TAAACTCTTTTACTCAATTTGCTCTTCTTTTAAACGTCATTATTCACCTAATTTCATTATAATAAAGCTACTAATATTACCAAAAAATACATTTATCTATAGCAATAAATTTTATTATCATCAAAATTATAAAGATTAAAATTTCTTTTAGTATACTTGCATGAAAATTTTTCTTTTCAAATTTAAATTTAATAATACTTAAATTTAAGGTTTTGTTTTACAAATTTATAATATTTTTAAGTTGTAAAAAGAATTTGCTTTTATGGATAATATATCATTATTTACTTACACGTATCTATTAAAAATAAATATATGTTTATATTAAAATTATAATTTATTTAATTTTTAAAAAATTATAATATTTGTAATAAGTAACGGAGATAGGTGGGGACCAGTGGTGCACTGAGTCTCTACCTCCAAAATTATTAAATAATTATATTACGACGGAATTATTTAAAAGTTAGTAGTAAACATCTTTCAAATTGTAAAAAATTAAATATTTGAATCATGTCTTAAATTCGGCTGTAATCTTATATTTTTAATAAAATAAAACTTCAAAGAGTCTAATTGTCTTTTACCTGTTACGATCAGGGACTCGACGAGTCGTGTTGTCGTCGTCCAGTCTCCCATACAGAGAGAGAGACTCGGTGAGCGAAGAATCTAGCCTGCATTGTGTGAAGATGAGTTCATAGTCGTCTTAAACTGGGAGTTTTCTGGCAGGGAAAGAGGCCAGTCTTATTCAGAAGCGGTTTGCGGGTTTCGACTTCTTTCTCTTCAGTGTATAATACATTCTGAAGAAGTTCAAAGGTTAAACTTTTTCATTCATAGTTTGTGTTTAGCCTTGCTTCATGTACCTGCATTTCTGTGTTGATTCTATTAAAACCCCTCTAATCTGCTACTGTTTTTGTATATACTCTGGTCATATCAAATAGACATGAGAGGAAAGGGTGAAGTTCGTTCTTGTTAAACTATTTTAACTGGGTATTGTTTTTTCTAACTTAAAAATTGTTCAATTGCTGTTCAAAAACCCACAAACAAACTCCACTGTGTTTCCTGTTTGTCCCTTTCTTTTCTTTGATTGATGGTCACAGTAAGTTCAATCCTTTTAAGGGTTTTGAGTTGGTTGTTTTGAGTGGTTTTCTGAGGACAAGTTTGGATTGCTGGGTCACAGACGGGGGTTATCCTTTCATGCATGTCCTGGTACTTTTGTTCACGGTCTCAAATTAATTGCGAATTGAATTTGTGAGAATGGTTGAGAGCTTTGCCCACCCTTTTCAGTTGGTCAATTGCTTAAACTTCCAGTTGTTACGAAGATACTCGTATTTTTATAAATCACGTAGTGTGCATTTGCTTTTAGGCTTTGCAAGTGTTAACTCAAACTGCAAAAAAATGATTTGTTCTCGACCACATCATTCTTGATGTGTTTGTGTTGCAATTTAAGTTTCTGGATGATCCGAGAGGTTCGACCATCTCTGTCATTTTTAAATTATTGCAAAAAAATTCAAAATCATGTAATTACATTGGTTTTCTAAGTAAGCAATAAGCAGCATTTCTAAGGAAAGGTAGATTATGATCAAGCACAAACGGCAGACAAATATAACCGAGAGAGGTATTTTAATTTTACAAATAATGACGCGGTGCTGAGAAAATTTCTCTGCTGGCTATAATGGTTCCCGTTTCATTCTTTGGTGCTTCAAATATGCAGATTGTCTTCTTTTATCTGCCATACTTAGACTGATAGGAGGGTCTGAATGTTAACTGATCCATTTGCTATTATGACTCGTTGTTGATATTTTTATTTTTTAATTTTGTTTTAGATTTTGGATTAAATGGGAATGTCATCTGATGCCGTTGAAGATCTTTTCATGGATACGGATGATGATGAGATTGTTGATGTAGCTAGCATATGCAATTTGGGTGAAGGATTTTTAAAGAATTTCTGTAGAAAGGCAGCAACATCTTTTTTTGATGAGTACGGCCTGATAAGTCACCAAATTAACTCTTATAATTACTTCATTAACAATGGCCTTCAAAGAGTCTTTGATTCTTTTGGTGAGCTCACTGTTCATCCTAGTTTTGATCCATCAAGGAAGGGAGAGAATGGATGGAGATATGCTTCAGTAAAATTTGGAAATGTTACTCTTGATCGACCAAGCTTCTGGGGTGGTACAGAAAACAGTGAACATAAGATGCTTCCTAGGTATGCCAGGCTACAAAATATGACCTATTCTGCAAGAATGAAGTTGAATGTAACTCTTCAGGCGAGTATTGTTATGCTTCCTTTTCTTCAGAGTTTGACTTCTTACGACAAGCTTGTTATTTGGGATTCCATTGGTGTTTATACTGATGCTGTTTTTGGTTTCTTGACAATCTTGAAACACTGGGTCTGGACAATAGTTTCATATTATTGTATCTTATCTGCAATGCCATTTGTATCTTTCAATAGACTTTTGTTCAACTACATTTTTTTGTCTCAAAGCAATAAGCTGGTATTTCTTGGGCAAAATCTTGGATAATTTTAGGATTTGGTAGGAAGAGGAATTTTATTGCAATAAGCTTTTAGATGAGATGGCACTTACCTGTGGTGGTAATGGCAATAAAATTCTGCAGAGCTGATCATTTTGGCATGTGTTTATGTTGGCTCAAATGCTTGAAGATTGAAATGTCTTTAAGCATTTTGCTTTTAACTCTAAATTAATCCATGTGGATAAGTTCTTAATCTTTTGGAGTTTTTCTGGTTGTCTATAGGATAGAGTGATTGAGCGGTCTGGAAATGTATCTTATTTAGTTGAGACAAATCCTAGATAATAGAGAGTTGTGAGTGTTGTGGTTGGGATCTTCGTATTAAGGCATTCATTTATATAGGCTTTATACATTTGAGGAAAAAGGAAAAAAATTATGTTATTGTGGCATTCTATCCTAGTCCAACTTGAAATACTTATTTGATGTTGATATGAACCTGCAATTGTTTCAGATATTCACTCCAAGACTTTCTGGAAGTGACAAGTTCAAAACTGGAAAAGAGCAATTTCTGGAAAAAGATATCCTTAGCACAGAGAGCAGGGATATCATAATTGGAAGGATCCCTGTAATGGTGATGTCTGAGCTCTGCTGGATGAAAACAGTTGAAAATGGTGATTGTGATTTTGATCATGGAGGCTACTTTTTGGTAAAGGGTGCAGAGAAGGTGACTTAATTTTTGTTTTCAGATCCTTTGGTCAAACTTATTATTCTGAAGATGAAAATTAGGTTAATGTAGTGTTGTTTGATTCTCAAATGGGATAAACTCTTATTGTTTACAAATTTCAAAACTTGGATGTAAAACAATTCTTTTAGAACAGGTAGACTTGCAAAATTTTTTGGTGCTAGTTGGAGCCTTGTTCCTGTATTGTACTGCACTTGATTCACTAACTGGTATATTTTTCTTCTTTGGCATTGTAATACTGGATCAAATGATGTTGTTGGTTGGATATACTGTATTCTTTTTGTATTTCCTGTTTCTTCATTTATTATTGATCTCTTTTTTTTTTCCTGGATTGTTGATTTCTTTTGCATGTGCTCTACATTTTGGGTATCTAGAATTTATTTCTGCAGTGATAACATGAAGTCATGTCCCGATTATTTCAGGTTTTCATTGCACAAGAGCAAATTTGTATGAAGAGACTTTGGATTTCAAATCATCAAGGTTGGACTGTCTCGTACAAATCAGAAGTTAAGAGAAATAGATTAATTATTAGACTTGTGGATCTTTCTAAGGTTGACGATGTCAAAGGGGAGAAGAAAGGCCTTACTATTTATTTCTTGTCAACAGAGATCCCTGTCTGGATTTTGTTTTTTGCACTTAATGTCAAATCTGACAAAGAAATTATAGATTTGATTGATTATGACATTGAAGACACTGGCATTACAAACATACTGTTTGCCACAGTTCTTAATGCTAATGATAAATGTGAGGGCTTCCGCAGGACTGGTGAGGCCTTGACTTATGTTGGTAAGCAGATAAAAGGAACCAGATTTCCTCCGGAAGAATCTGTACAAGAGTGCATTAACAAGTACTTGTTTCCTAGTCTCCATAGCACTTCACAAAAGGCTCGATTTCTTGGATATATGTTGAAGTGCCTTTTAGAGGCCTACTCTGGCCGCAGAAAATGTGAAAACAGGGATAGTTTTAGAAACAAAAGGTTTGAATTAGCTGGTGAGTTACTTGAGCGAGAGCTGAAAGCGCATATTGGACATGCTCGGAAACGCATGGAAAAGGTCTTACGGAGAGACCTGGATGGAGATCGAGTTGTGCGCCCAATTGAGCATTATCTAGATGCTTCAATAGTCACTAATGGTCTCTCAAGGGCATTCTCAACTGGAGCTTGGTGTCATCCTTTCAAGAGGACAGAAAGGATTTCTGGTGTTGTGGCAAATCTTGGGCGTACAAATCCCTTGCAAACGGTGGTGGACATGCGAAAAACTAGGCAGCATGTCCAATACACTGGGAAGGTTGGGGATGCCAGATATCCGTAAGTCAGACACACAAAATTCTCTTTATTAACTGTTACAATTTTTTTTCTTTATTCTACGAATCCTCAATGTCAATGTCTGTGAATTTCTATATCTAATGATTGTTTCTTTTTGTCTTTTCATTTGTCTCCTCTTATGGTTATATTCTTTTTCTGGCCATGATACATCTGCTTGCTACAACAGTAGCTGCAATGTTGACTTCACATAAGAGCTTAAAACTATTGATATAAAATATTTATATTTAATTGACTCTCAAACGTCTTTTCCAGGATTTAGATTTTAACTTGTGTACATTCTTCATCCAAGAAGTAGGACTTTTTGAGCATCTATTGCAGATCAAATGATTGGAGATGAGGTGGTTGTCACTTTCTAATATAGTTTTCTGCTTCCAGGCATCCTTCTCACTGGGGTAGGGTATGCTTTCTCTCTACTCCAGATGGTGAAAATTGTGGGCTTATAAAGAATTTGGCTGTCACAGGACTTGTCAGCACAAATATTTCAGAACCTATAACGGACAGATTGTTTGACTTTGGAATGGAGAAGCTCATTGATGATACGTGCAGTAGACTGGGTAGGAAAGATAAAGTATTTCTAAATGGAGAATGGGTTGGAGTTTGTGAAAATTCTCTTATGTTTGCTTCTGAGCTAAGACGGATGCGACGAAGGAAAGAGTTGCCGCATCAGGTTATTCTTGTCTCAGTTTTCAACTGTGTCATATTTTACTAAACTCCTAATACTTTATAGGGCCGTTGATGCAGAATAAAACTTGAGCTAACTTTCCTCATTAATAGAGGAAAGCAGTTCTTTTTTAATTTGTCCTCATACGTTTAGCATTCAAGTCTATTGAGGAATAACAACAATTCTTATTAAATATGGCTCTACTCTTATTTTGGAATTTCAATGTGAGTATGCAAACCAACGTACCCTACTTTAAATTTGTTTAAACAATTTTATGCTTTTTTCTGACATTTCAAATCTTTTTCTCGTGCAGGTGGAAATCAAAAGAGATGAACATCAAAGAGAAGTGCGCATTTTTTCTGATGCTGGAAGGATTTTGCGTCCTCTTATAGTTATTGAGAACTTGGCTAAGATTAAAGGGTCAAAAGTAGAAAATTATACCTTCCAATATCTTCTGGATGAAGGTATTATTGAGCTTATTGGAACTGAAGAAGAAGAAGACTGCCGTACTGCTTGGGGTATCACATATCTTTTGGCAGATATTAGGGATAAGCAACCGTTAATGTATACGCATTGTGAACTTGACATGTCCTTCTTACTAGGCTTAAGCTGTGGAATTATTCCCTTTGCTAATCATGATCATGCAAGAAGAGTTCTCTACCAGGCTCAAAAACATTCTCAACAAGCAATTGGTTTTTCCACAACAAATCCTAATATCAGAGTGGACACTTTGTCTCATCAATTGTTCTACCCCCAAAAGCCACTTTTCAGAACAATGACTTCTGACTGTCTTGGAAACCCTAGATATTTAATAGGTCATAATCGAGCACTGCCAAAGCCACAGTTCTTCAATGGCCAGAATGCTATTGTAGCGGTCAATGTCCATCTAGGATACAATCAAGAAGATTCCTTGGTAATGAACCGCGCCTCTTTAGAGCGTGGTATGTTTCGATCTGAGCATATCAGAAGTTACAAGACTGAGGTTGACAACAAGGAACTTTTGGATAAGAAGCGGAAGTTGGAGGATTGTGTGAATTTTGGAAAGATACAGAGTAAGATTGGACGTGTTGACAGCCTTGACGATGATGGCTTTCCTTTCATTGGTGCTAGTCTGCAGAGTGGAGACATTGTTATTGGTAGATGTGCAGAATCAGGTGCTGATCATAGTATCAAGTTAAAGCACACTGAAAGAGGTATGGTGCAGAAAGTTGTATTATCTTCTAACGATGAAGGAAAGAATTTTGCTGTGGTGTCTCTGAGACAGGTAAATCTACTTTCTTACATTTTAATGCAATACAGACATCAATTCATCATGCCCTATCACTGGAAATTTACTTATGCATGTAAGGTATGTACATGTGGACTACTGTTTGATATATTGGAGATCATGGATGATTTGCAACCAGACAATAAAATGTTCATTTGAGTTGCTACCTACTGTATACAAAACGTAACCATCAGATTATGTTGGGAACTTAGACTTATGCCTTCATGTAGCCACTTCATTATTGTGGGAGAACGAATTGGTAGAGCTAGCTTATGCATTTGTGGTGTTTTTTGCTTCCCAGTAGGTTCAGTTCAGATACATTCACAGTGTATATATAGTTGGAACAATTGAGAATTTGTTTAGTGGAACCTTCTTGCTGCTATGCTTTATATGGATTTGAAACAATGAATTAAAAGGTTTTCATATCCTAATTTTGAAATTTTTAGGCAAGGTTCATTCACATATAAATATTAGGCAAGGTTCTCGAGGTCGTTTTGGTGCTATAGCAACTCTTTATCTTCATTTGTATCTTGGTGACAACTCTTTGGAATTCCTTTTGTGAGCTTGTCTCTACCATCATCATCGAAACCAATTATATCGTCAAACAAGAATTATCCTGATTTTTCCAATGTGTTCCTGGCTCTGCAGATTCGTTCTCCATGTCTGGGGGATAAGTTTTCAAGTATGCATGGACAGAAGGGAGTCCTAGGCTTTCTGGAGGCACAAGAGAATTTCCCTTTCACAATTCAAGGAATAGTTCCTGATATTGTTATTAACCCACATGCATTTCCTTCACGACAAACTCCTGGTCAATTATTAGAGGCAGCTTTGGGAAAGGGAATTGCCTGTGGTGGCTCAATGAGATATGCCACACCTTTCTGCACTCCCTCTGTTGATGCCATTACAGACCAACTTCATAGGTGATGATGCTTCTTAATGTCAGTATGCAGTGTATCTGGTGTTGTATTGCAAATAATTGTCCAAAATCACTTAGAAATAAGAGGCCAGAAAAGGGTTATTCTTTCCACTTTGAGTAGCATGGGTATTTATGTGATAAAGGCATGACATGTTTCCCCAGCTATAGATCGTTTCTTAAAATTGTTTCCCCCTTTTGGCATTGCATTTGGTTCTTCTGTATGATTTAAAGATTGAAATTCTATTTAATATGCACAACAGGGCAGGGTTTTCAAGATGGGGAAACGAGAGAGTTTATGATGGTCGAACTGGTGAAGTGGTCCAGTCTCTCATATTTATGGGACCTACGTTCTATCAGCGACTGATCCACATGGCTGAAGACAAGGTAAAATTCCGCAACACTGGTCCAGTCCACCCACTTACTAGACAGCCTGTTGCAGACCGTAAACGATTTGGTGGCATCAAGTTTGGTGAGATGGAGCGTGACTGCCTCATAGCTCACGGTGCATCCGCAAATCTGCATGAGCGTCTTTTCACTCTAAGTGATTCTTCCCAGATGCATATTTGTCAGAGATGCCAGAACATGGCAAATGTAATTCAAAGAGCAGTTCCAGGTGGCCGGAAGATCAGAGGCCCCTATTGCCGCTCTTGTGAATCTGCTGATGACATTGTTCGGGTCAATGTACCATATGGGGCTAAGCTTTTGTGCCAAGAGCTTTTCAGTATGGGTATAAGTTTGAAGTTCGAAACCCGTCTATGTTGAGCAAATCTGGATCTTTCCCATTACTAACTTCAACTTGTAGCTGTGTTTTTTGCGTATATGTCAGCCGCATGATGTTTTGATTTTATATTCAGTTGTCTTTTGGTGTTGAAACTGTTATGTATAGAAGTTCTTCCCTGTTCTTTTGTTTGTAGATGGTCCAACGGCCATTGATGTAGCCTGGCTTGGCTTCATTTTCGCAAAACAGAAAACCTCAAAACTCCAACTTGACAGATGATGATTAAATTTGTTTTCTCGTCCAGTAATAAGGCTGGTGAAAGGAGGCCGACTCTTGGGTACTTAGCCCATGATCCTGTACAAGAAGCTCTTATACTTTATTTGTTGCATTATTATTAGACAAACTAAAGCATCGTATTCTGGTCAAAGTAAAAGCAGTGGAAAACAGGAAATGCCTAAATATGGAAACAACATCTGTCATGGTCAAAAGAATAAAGCTCCTGAAACTATATCAATCCGGTTGGTCAACCCCAAGTCAAAAGGAACAAAAGAAAAGACCCACCAGATAGTCTGAGACAGAGACACGTCCCCTCTCCTCTCAACTCATCTGTCCCAATCTCCACGTCTCTCTCTCCTCTTCGTCTATAATAAACTAGTCCCAAAACCGCAAAACGTCAAATAAAAATCCTGCCTTTTCTCTGGTTTTCTCTAGAGTCTAGACCATCTCAGTTCTCTTCCTCGTGAGACACAGCGTGAGCAAGAAAAACCCTCCATGCAACACAAAGACTAGGAAGTCTTTCCTCTAAAGTATAAAAAGGGCTTCTTTTTCTTGGATTCTTATCAAAGTTATCAAGCTTTTGGCTTTGTGGGAATAAGAGCTCCGAGTATTACCCTGGAGGAATAACTGTTTGGCAGCCATGAACTTGAAGACTGGTTCTGGATGTGACGGTTTTCCCTTTCTCCTCGACAACGTTGCAGGTTCTGATTCATCAATTGTTGGATTTCAGGTGCTATGCTAGCTTTCACTTGGTCTCGTTGCATTCGGTTTTCGACGAAAGGTTTTAGATGTTTAATTCTTTGCCATCGTTATATGTTTTATCTGCAACCGATGTGTATTTTTCATGTGCATAGTAAAGGTATTGATGTTTATTCTGAAAGGTTTTGGGATTGGATAGAGACAAGAATCGCAGTTAAATTGTTTTTAGCGGGGTTGAACTTGACTATGTGTCCGAAATTTACTGGTTGGCTGTTAATACTTCTTCTTCTTTGACCCATTTTTTGGTTTCTGATATTCTTCTGACTGAAAAAGGTTATGTCCTTGATCTGAAATATGAGTTTTGATTATTTTCGTGATATCCAATTTTCATGGTGTGTTTTGTGAAGATTGTTGCTTGAGACAATCCAAAAGTTTAACACGACTGCTTATAACTGCTAGTCTAGGGAAGCTTCTGTCAAGTTACCATCAGAAACACTTGAAAGTGGTTTCGCTGGCACAGTGGTGAACCAACAAGGCGTAGAGTATTATGTACATCAACCCGAGAACTGTATGGAGAATGTAACTGATGTGTATAGTTGGAGGAAGTATGGTCAGAAGCCGATGAAAGGTTCTTATTGTTCGAGAAGTTACTACAGGTGCACACATTTCAGTTGCCATGCAAAGAAAAAAGTTCGACATTGTGATCACTCCCATCTCATCATTGATGTCATTTATATTGGCCAGCATAATCATGGTCCCCCTCAAGAAAAATGCAACAGGTCTAGAGGGTTTATATCATCCTCTAAGAATAAGATTGTCCTAGGTGGTGACAGTGGCAACCCTGCCGTTGAAATGTCAGATGGTTCAATTACGTCAATGTGTGTTGCAGCAGATGCTAAGCGATCGTTTTTCTGTATGCCTGAATCAGAACAACCAAGTTCAAGCAGTTCGAATGGCAGTGTTGTTAAGGTTGAGGAGCAAGAACCAGAGTTCAAACAATCGTAAGTTATTCCAAGGACTTGGTTCTCTTCACAACTTTCTTTGTTTGGTTTTATATTCAATTTTATTGATCAACGTTATTATTATGTCCCAGAATCTGTTCAAATAGGGAAGGGTCCAACCAAAGTGGAACCTGTGGGCTTGCAGGCAGTAAGATTAGGAAGAAGCTTGGTGCTGAAATAGGACCAGGAAACAGGCATGTCTTTTAGCCTTTTAGTCCTCATCCTCTCTCCTCTTTTTGTAGTCTTTTTGATCTGTCAATTAACAGTTGATCCGAAACAGGGAAAAAGAAAGAAAATATGTATGTCCAGCAATCAACTTGAACACATATAAGGATCCTAAAATTGGTATGCAAACTGGTGCTGATGAGGGCAATTCAAATGATGGTTTTAGGTGGCGCAAATATGGTCAAAAAACCATGAAGGGCAATTCTCAGTTGAGGTAGATGCTTTCTAATATTTACCTTTGCACTTGTTGGACAATTCTTCTACCAGTTGATAACACTTGAAACCTGCTACAGTGCTATGAGGACTACTTTCTGTTAGTACATTGGGAAGTAGAAATACAAACCTCACCCCATGCACCTATCAAGATTCCAACCCTGTTACATTAGGAAGTGCCATCAAGCCAAGCCCCTAGAGGACTTCTTCCCTCGAGTGTGCAAATTTTTAGGCTACGCATCTGCATTTTCATGCATGACAACGATTTATATTCTGAGACTGAGCTTCAAGCACATTAATTGTGCTTTCTTATTATTAAATTTCATTTTCACCATTAAAATCTGAATATTCTATGGAAAGCGGCTCAATTTCTCTGTTGAATTGTTCCACTGACTGTTCATTGTGATCATCATCTTCTGCTTTGGTTACAAGTCCTTTTCATGGCTGCTGATAACCTAATGTCCTTACTTTTATTTCCATCAGTTCCTGTCACAATTTGTGGTTCTAACTTTGATCTAGCATTTGTGAATATTAGGAGCTATTACAGATGCACATCTACAGGATGCCCTGCCCGTAAGCACGTTGAGACAACTGAAGATGATTCAAGAGGGGCCACAATCACATATTTGGGGAAGCACGACCATGACATTCCGCTACCTAAGAGACGGCGATGCCTGAAAGGTTGTCCAGGGCCCGTTTCCTCTGCTGACACCATCAGGGGCCCTGAAAGTTTACTTGGTCAAGGCTCTTCAACTGAGTGTTCAGCAGGCCAAGAGGATATGGATGAGGAGATCTTAGAACTTGGAGGTGAGAAGGCACTAGACTCAGCTCGAATACTTCTCAGCATAAGAATTGGAATCAGAGATTGCTGACAGTGACAGGATTTTTCTTGCTGTTCACTGAATCATTGGCCTCACAAATTCACAATTTTCTCTGCTTTTAGTAAATAATGGAGTAGAATTGTTGCTTGTTTAGTAGATAGGTAGAGATGAATCAAAATGAGCATGTGGAAACCTACAACACCCTTTTAGTTACTACCATTTTCCTAGAAGATATGAATTACCAATCGCTTCTGATCTTAGGTCAGGTATGGGAGTGGCATCCCGTCAAATCATGGCCCTTTTTCACGACAAAAATTTACAGTGATAGACACATAATATTTTATTTTATTAATTGAACCATCTATGTGGAGACATAATCATAGATAGTCATTTATTTTTTTTATGAAAATCAACATTCGCGCTCAAAGTCAAAGCATATTAAGAATGCTCTCAACTTTTAATTTTTTTATTCTCAAACTTCAACCTTTATCATCATTCAATTAATTTATAATAGATTTGCCTTTTTCATAAAAATCTCCAACTACCTGTATAGAAATGTACATATTCTTTCCTACAACAGTGTAGTAATAGAAAATAGTCATAATCACATAATAACTGTTTTATTATTAACAACTTACCTACTTCATGATTAGGAATCCATAAATTCTTCTATTAAGATTGTCACTAGTTCAGGAGGTTATCAAAGGACTTGGACTTCTACATTGAAAAAAAAAAACAATCATTACATTACTTTTGACTATGACTCCTCATTGGTTTGGAAGATTCATCATTCATTATTCTTACTAAAAACCTATAACGATCAACTATCAAATACAGGTGTATGAAAAAAAGATAAAAAGGCAATAAAGGTGGTTATCTTCTATGAGAGAGAGACTTCTCTACCTTCTCTCTAACCTTTTCACCTATAATTTTACCCCCATCCTTTTTTTTTGGCTGTTAACTGTTCCCTCGTTTTGCTTCTTGCATTCCTTACTATCGTTAAAACCTGTGAACTTGTTATTAATCTGCACTTATCTTTCTCCAATATTGATCTACCTCTGTAAACTTGCTCCTTTTTGGAGAGAGCTTTGTAGGGGATATTTTGGTCCCTCCTCTATACCTTTAACTCTTCTATTTATGGTAACTGTAGCTTTACCTTTGTCAAAGTTATTCTTTTCTTTCAGACATATTTGCCACTCAAACCAGCAATCATATTTGCCTCCACTCCTTGCATCTTCAGACATAACTTAGATACCTCTAATCCCTCCTTTAAACTCAACCTACACTCCCTTATCCCCCTCACAACAATATGGTGAAAGAAAGACTTGGAATCAGGTGCTAGAAGGAAATGTTTAACTTTCTCTGCACTCTTGTCCTCTTAAGGTTGAAAATGGGACAAGAGACCTGTCTTTCTTGCAATTCAAAAACGAGCTACATCAGCTTAGAAAAATAAAGGGTTAATAGAGGTGCTTATTGTAGATGATAAGATATTATGTTCATTTTCTCCTCTAAAGTTCGGGCTCTCAAAAAGATGGTCCATGACATATTTTTAACTTTCCTCTCTTCTTACAACTTTAGTAGGTAAGATTTCAGTTTGAGCCCAACAGGCATAGAGTTATTCCTATACGGGTGAATTTGCTTAATGTTCCCCTTGAATATTGAATAACTAAATGGATGAGTATCATTGTTAGTTTCCTAGGTAAACCTCTTTGCTTAGATGAAAGAGCATATGGATTTGGATGTAAAGGGACAAAATTCTACATTGAATATTGAGGGGAAAACTACAATGATTCAAACTAACTCTCCTTCCTCTTGTGAAAGCAAAGAAGATGTTACTTTAATTGAGGAATTTCAATTAGTGATCAAAAGGAAATCCAAGAGGAGGAAAGGCAAAGGCTCCATTAAACTCATTGATTAATGATATTATTACGTGGAATGTAAAGAGAATCAATTGCCCTAATAAACTAACAGCTTTTAGGGATTTTGTTTTTAATACCAAGCCATGTATTATTGCTTTTTAAAAAAACTAAAATTAGATATGAGAATCTTAAGATGCTGAATAAACTGGGTACTCGGTGGAAATTTATTTATAATCGCTGATGTGACCCTACTTTTGTGGATATTGAAGTTTTTGAGAAAGAAATGAAGGTAATTTACTTGAAATGGAGATTTACTTAGGGTAAGATTGAGATTTTCTCTTCAGTTATCTATGGTGCAAAGCATGCTTTTTAAACAAAGGAGTTATGGAACAACCTACTAGAATGCCATAAAAGGGTGAGTAGGCCTTAGTTATAAAGTAGAGATTTCAATTCAACTCTATTCAAAACTGAATAAGATGGTCACTTCAGTTTGAAAATTTTCTCCTCTAACTGCAGTGACAAGGAAGCTAGGCATTTTTGATATAAAGTTTCAAGGTCACTACTACACATGGACATGTAAGTAGTGTGGAAAAGGGTCATTAAGAAGAAAATTGGATCGGTCCTTAGTTAATCATGACTGGATAACCCAATTTTCTAAAAGTGCGACAACCTTTATGGATCATTTATTATCATATCACTCCCTAATCCAGGTGGAGAATCTCTTCCAGAAATCTAAAAGAAGAGGTCCTTTTAGGTTCAATAACTTCATAACAGAGGATAGTCGCTTTCAAAAAATTCTTCAAAGGGGATTAGAGTCACCAACAAAGGGCACAACTTAATATATTTGTGTCTAATGACTTAAGGCAACTAAATCAGAAATGAAAGATCTAATGATTAAAAAAGGCACCACCACACAACAAGTTGTTGATAGGGCTAAGGAGGTGCTCACACTTATACAAGGGGAGATAGCTAGGAATCCTGGTAATGATCTACTTTTAAATAAGGAGAGTGAACTTCTAAGAGACTATTTTTTAGCTAGCAAAGATTACTTTAGCCTATTGGAAAAGAGAGCCAAAGCTAATTGGCTAAAGGGGGTGTAGAAGGTGTATTGATTTCTTCTTTAACACTATTTTAGCTAGAAGTTGTGCTAATATAATCTATTCATTATTTATGCCTGATGATTCTATACTCTCTCAGCAAAATGATCTTCTTACTGAAGTTGAAAAGCATTTTAGGAGATTTTATGGTTACTCTTCCAATTCACCAGAATTCCTTTTGTTGCCCTCCTTTATTAAGAAGATGATTACCTAGGAGCAATTAGACTTAATCATTAAGCCTATTGGAGATAAATAAATACAAGTAGTCTTTCTAATGAATCCTAATAAAGTCCTAAGTACAGATGGCCTCAATGGTTTATTTTTTTCAAAAGACTTACCAGAATATTAGTCCCATGGTGAAGAGAGCTATAAAGGAATTCTTCTTTAGAGGTACTCTTCTTAAAGAGATAAATAGGACTCATATATGCATGATACCCAAGATTTCTAGTCCTACTTCTTTTGATGAATTCAACCCTATTACATTTTTGAACTTCCTTTATAAGGTGATTTCTAAAAGCCTATCAAATAGGCTTAAGACAATTTTGATTTATCTTATCTCTGATAATCAAACTACCTTTATGCAAGGCAAAATGATTAGTGACAATGTCTCAATTGTTTAAGAGCTAATAAAACGATATCAAAGAAGGTGTATTGATTTCTTTTTCAATACTATTTTGGCTAGAAGTAGCGCTAATATAATCTTTGCATTATTCATGCGTAATGGTTTTATGCTCTCTCAACAAAATGATCTTCTTACTGAAGTTGAAAAGCATTTTAGGAGATTCTATAGTTACTCTTCCAATTCACCAGAATTCTTTTTGTTACTCTCCTTTATTAAGAAGAGGATTACCCAGGACCAATCAGACTCAATCACTAATTGGAGATAAAGAAATATAAGAAAAGAAATACAAGTAGTCTTTCTAATGAATCCTAATAAAGCCCCAGGTCCGGATGGCTTCAATGGTTTCTTTTTTTAAAAGACTTAGCAGGATATTGGTCCCATGGTGAAGAGAGCTATAAAGGAATTCTTCTTTAAAGGTGCTCTTCTTAAAGAGATAAATATGACTCATATATGCATGATACGTAAGATTTCTAGCCCTACTTCTTTTGAGGACTTCAACCTTATTACATGTTCAAACTTCTTTTACGATGTGATTTCTAAAAGCCTATCAAATAGGTTGAAGATAGTTTTGATTTCTCTTATCTCTGATAATCAAACTACCTTTATGCAAGGCAAAATGATTGGTGGCAATGTCTCAATTGTTCAAGCGCTAATAAAATGATATCAGAGGAAAAACTATCCCCTAATTGTTTCATTAAAGTTGATTTTAGGAAGACTTTTGATTATGTTGAATGGGGTTTTATATTACAAACCTTGGAGACTCTGGGATTCCCTATAGTTTTTATCAAATGGATTCAGGCATGAATCACTTCCTCCTCCTTCTCAATGTTGATTAATGGTGTGCCCACTAGAATATTTAGGAGTGCTAAAGGCCTAAGGCAAGGGGATCCTCTATCTCCTTATCATTTTAATCTCTATATAAAGGTACTTACACATATGCTTATTCACAATATAAGGAAGAACAGACACTTTATGTTCCATAGCAAATGTAAAAATATGGGGCTTATTAACTTATACTTTGCAAATGACCTTTTACTCTTCTCTAAGGCTTACTATAAATTAATGGAACTACTTAACTCTACTATGCTTGCTTTTAAAAATCTCTCAGGGCTGGAAATAAATTTCCAAAAGAGTAACTTCATCTTGGCATCTAGTTCCAATGGGTTGGAGGATAGTATATCCCAAATCACAGGTATGACCAGAAAGTTAGGTCCTCTAATTTATTTGGGTATCTCTATCACTACTAGACGGATACAATTTACATAATGTTATCCTATGATACAAAGAAGACTAAATATGTGGGCTAATAAGACTATCTCTTTTAGAGGCAGATTATAACTCATAAAGTTAGTGTTAAATTCTTTACATATATACTAGTCCTCTAATATGTTTCTAGCAAAAGGAGTTATTAAGACCTTGGAGATATCATTTAAAATATTCCTTTGGGAAAACCTAAATTCTGAACCATACCAAACTAAAGTGGTTTCAAGTTTGTAAGAGAAAGGAGGAGGGTGGGTTGTGGTTAATCTCTATTAGTACTACTAATAGAGTTATGTTGATCAAAAACCTATAGAATATCTTGTTAGAGAAGGAATCACTATGGATCAAGTGGCTTCATGCTTACATCCTTAAAGTGAAAAACATTTGGGCCATTCCTATTAAAACTTACTTCTTTTGGTTCTTGACTCAAATTCTTAAGCTAAAGTCCTTATTGGAACCAACTGTGCTTTGCAAGATTGGAAATGGAGAAAAGACCTCTCTTTGGTTTGATAATTGGATAGACAGAGGCCCCCTTATCAAAATACCTCAAGTTGTGCTTTACTAGAATTCATTTCCTATCCATTCTAAGGTTAACTCTATCCTAACAGGAGGGTAATGGAGTAATATCCTTTCAGAGTTGCAGTATCTCAACTCCTACTTATTTACCTAATCTTGGAAGAAAGGATGCTTATCAATGTCTCTATCAACTTCCAAGTATTTTTTTCTCCTCAAGATTCAAGGATTAGATGAATTAGAATAATTCAAAGGTTGAACGGTTCCCTATTATATAACATCTTTCTCCCATTCCCAGTTACTCTCTCACTATATGGTTGGCAACTCTAAATAAATTAAGTATGCTAGACATAATGCCCTACCTAGCTATTGAACCTAAATGCATCCTATGCGGAGGAGAGGAGGAGTTTAGAGATCATCTTTTCTTCCTTTGTGAACTTTCTCAATTTATTTGGAGAAGAATACATGATCTGTGCTTACTATCTAACATGAGGAGTAAGTTTATTGAAGTTTTTAATTGGCTCTTAAAATTGAAAAATATCACTACATCCAGTAAGGTGGTATATATCATCTCCTTTGTCTTAACTACTAATAAGATATGGCGAGAGAGAAACCTAAGGAGATTTCATAACAAGGCTCATACTAAAGAAGAGATTATGTTCTCCCCATTTTTTGGAATTAGGGAGAAATTAGTATATATATGAAGATTAGACAGAGTTTGTCCTAATATAGCAGCCTCATAGAGAATCAACCAAAAGCATTTTTTTTATAAATTGTAAATTATATTTATCAAAAAGAGATATATACATCCATATTTGGGGCATACCCCAATCAAAAAAATTAGGACAAAATAAAACCCATTAATTTCCCTTACACCCATACTGAGGTTAGGACACCTTATTTTGTTTATAACATCCAATGAAACACTTGGGACAAAAACAATGAAAATATATCATCAGCTAACAACTTGTCCTATGATAGTCAAAAAGCACCTGCAGGAGTAGGCTTTGGGCCGACTCCATTTAGCACCCAGCTCTAACCATCGGCGACAACATCCATCACAAGGCTGCAGGCTCGTGGACGCCATTTGAAGTGGTGGGATGCTAGTTGCATGGCCCACGCAACCAACAACTACGTCCGGAAGAAAAATACATGGAGTTGTCATTAGACACCATCACCAATACCACTTAGGGAGGGGCCACCTGTCAAGCAGCCTGAACTAAAAAGAGGAGCATTTTCAAAAAGATCAACGCAGATACAACAATTACAGCATACACAATTAAAATCAAAAGGTGATTAACTCCAGGGGGTACAATTTATAAAGTAGCTTGTACACTACGGTTTTAATCTTGGCAACAACATCAGCTTGTGTGTAGACAGCAACCTCCAACTGTACTGCATTACGGGTCTTCCAAATTATATAGACAGTACATAAAAGACCTAACTGTGCAGCTTTGCACCAGATAAGGGCTCCATTATAATCCAGTCGTATCCATTTGATGGCACGCAGAAGGGAAGACATTACTCTTGTAATGCCCAGCCAATTTCGGATTGCTGTCTAAACAGCTTTAGTAAAGGGGCAGTTGAAAAAGAGGTGAGCAAGTGATTCTGGTTCAAGGCCACATAGTATACAGGTTCTATCCATCTCCAAAAATATAAGATTGTCTTTAGTGGACAATCTGTTTCTTAATCCAAGCCAAGCAATAAAGGAGTACTTGGGTGGGATATAGTGTTTCCAAATCAATGACATCCAAGGCTTACCCTTTTGTTTAATGCGCATCAAATCATATACTTTATGAGAGGACAAAAACCCATTCACACAATTTTGCTATAACACCTATACTGTCGTAGAGATACCCCCTGATTTGTTAACCAAAGTGTCACGTATGGCAACTAGTTTCTTCACTAGGGCAGAATCACGAGGATTGGGCTGCCATTCCCATATAGAAGCTCTCCTAGATGGCATGGATCCAACGAACCCACAAAGAGTCAACTTCTGCATGTATGTTCTAGAGTGTTTTTGTCAACAAAGCATAATTTCAGACTTTACACTGTTTTAACCCCAACCCTCCCTCTTCTCTAGGTAGACACATACCATCCTACGCCACTTTGTAATGCTACCTCCCCACAGGAATAGTCGGCAAAGTGAAGTGATCTTGTCAATGATGACTATCGGTAGGGGGAAAGCTTGTAGCCAAAAGGAGAGTACCCCCTGAATTACTGAATTGATCAATTCACACCTCCCGGCATAGGACAAACTCTTACCATTCTATGTATGAACATAGCTTTCCACCTTTTCTAACAAGCTCGAGTATTGGGCAATAGAAATTTTCATTGGGGCTAAGGGCACCCTTAAATATCTAACCGGGAACTCACCAAGTGAGAACTCAACTGATTGTAATATAGTATCTCGCTTCTAACCCCATACGCCTCCAAGATATATGTTAGACTTGGTCGGGTTAACATACAGTCCAGTCACCTTCAGTAGTTCCTTTAAACTGTCCACTAAAATCCATATGGAAGTAATGCCACCTCTAGAAAGTAGCATAAGATCATCGGCGAAAGCGAAATGAGTAATAGCAAGTTGTTTGCATTTCAGATGGTAGTTGGACAAGGTGCTAGTTGTGCGCTTCTTTAGAACACGAGAAAGGTATTCCAAGCATAGCAGAAAAAGAATGGGCAACATCGGGTCACCTTGACGTAGCCCATGTTTTTCCTTGAACATACCATGTAAGTTACCATTAATTGTTGGGACCCGTTTCTGAATCCCAACCTCGAAGCACAAACTTAACGAAATCAAGCAAACAATTAAACGAATCGGAAGGGAATTGAATTCCATACGAACTGAAACAAATGTGTCCGACAACCGTGAACGAATATCTTAGCAAAGCGTCACGTTGGAAACCTTATAGACACTAACGATCCGAAATCCGGTCTATTTTTTTTCAATCCTTTCGGATTCATTCTAATCAATCTTATACAAATCGAAACAATACAATACAATTTCCCTTTTGGAAATTTATCCTCAATCAACACAGATTTCCTACAAAACCGATCACATCTCATAATTCGACAGTTTAATCACACTCTAATTATTATACTCTTTATACAAATTTTATCGAAAATCCGGCAGCATAACGGCTGCATTTTGACAGCCCAAAAATTTCTGCAAAGGCAAACACACTTCTATAATACCACATCCAACCATAACAACCTATTCAACGGACCTCCTGTCCGGAAATCAACCACAATCAACACAATTCTATACCTAACACTTCAAAAATCTCAAATCAATATCCATCATCAAAATCCAATCCCATGTACCATTTCACATTCCATAATCCTACACAAATTTACATCCCAGTTTCATACACAAATACATAACTCATTTTTAATACACAAAAACCATTATTCATACATATTATGAATTTATGCTTACTAAAAATCTCAATGGCATTCCAAGCCATACACAGCTCAGTAATAAAATCCGAATACACAAAGGATATAAAATCTCCTAAATTCTCAAGAGCACTCTAACTTGAAACAATACAAATGAACACACACAATTAAAAACCTTCACTTCTTTCACCCGATCTTCTTCTCATCACCTGTGGATGGGAATGAAGGGGG
>JANKOE010000008.1:22294441-22308697 GCA_026284465.1 Erythroxylum citrifolium | reverse complement strand
TTCGATTAAAGATCAATATCAATTCATAACAATGAATATCAAATTAATGAAATATGCCTTTCTTTATTTATTCATAACGTTGTCACACAACTTTGAACAAAACGCGCTAAAGGCGATTGCCTTTAGGGCACTATCTGACAGTACTGTACCAGCATAAGTCGAGTTGTATCCTCATACAAGTCGACTTATGAGTACTGTCCATGTGTAAGTCGAGTTACAGAAGTGTACAAGTCGACTTGCACTTACACAAGGTGCATCAAAGGTTGGTGCCAAAGTATAATTGGTCATTCGAGATCCCTGTAAAAGTGGAAAATGTAGCTTATCGTGTTAAGTTACCCGATCGTTTAAAGGTACATCATACTTTTTATGTGAGTTTCCTTAAACCATATTATGAGGATTCAATAGATCCTAACAGGAGTCAAGTAAAGAGAGCTCCACAGGTGGTAAGGAAACAATTTGATGAGCAAATTGAGAAGATTTTATATCATCGGATATTGAGCCAACACAAGAAGAATCTAAGGACGAAGTTCAGTGGAAGAATAAAACAGTCTAGGAAGCTACTTGGGAGAAAGACACAACCTTGTGTCAATTTGAAGACCAGGTAAACAACTACCTTCAATTTGTTCCGACGAGGGCGTTGGGTTCATCTGGTAGGGGTGGTTTGTTAATCCCTTAACATTGTAAGACCCTTTTTTCCAGCCATTGGTGAGCCTTGGCTAACGTCTAGCATGGATTAGGCATGAGGAATTCATGCCAAAGGAACCAAGGTAACTTAATCAAGTAAAGATCAAGCATGGTTTGAGCTGTGGCTAGTTTTGATGACCGTGGGGCGTCGATCAGCTTGATGGCTAGGGCAAGATGGACTTGCCTAAAACATCTTTGTTAGGACTAAGGACGAAATGGTGCTTAAATGATGGAACATAGACAAGTAGACTAGACCGTGAGTGCACATTAGTTGGATCACGCGCAATTGGCTCAAAACTTGGCTAACCTTCACCTTTGGATGAAGATCATGGGTGATGTGACAAAGTTAGTAGGATGAATCATTAAGGAAGTGGGAAGACGTGGCAAAGAACATGGATGAGGTTTCTTGTAAACCTTTTACACATGTTGCTTTGACTTAGGAGTGAGATAGTGGTAAGTTATGTAAACCACCCACTAAAGTAGTGTCTAAAGTGGTTGGGGATGTCAACCACCAAGTTAGTAGCTTAGTGGCCTTAAGACCGCTTTCTTGTATTCTTGCCCAGCAACTCTCCTAAAGCTTATAAATAGCTCGTTTGAGCAAGGCATCATTCATTATAGAGAGTTTAGAGCTTTGTATTCTTTGTATCAATTGTAAGTAATATAAAAGTTGGCAATTTTGTTGTAAAGTTATGTGCATCTTTCTCTTCTTATTGTTGTCTATTCTATTATGTTGGCTTAGTGAATTTCGTGGGTTTACTTTGCTTTTGTGGGAAACACCTTAAACACGAGTAATATGGTAACATTGAGTTGAATTGCGAGAGTTTAAGTACATACTGTACTTAGATTTTGGTGCATTTTGTGAGTGAACTTGGAGTTCTTTGCAAAGTCTTTGTAACAACAACAATCTTGCATACCTGGTGAGGAAGCCGAGACAAAAGCATGATGGGGGAAACTTCCGATCAGTCTATGGTATGTGTAATTGATGTGCATTATTAATGATAGTGAAAAATGACTTTCTTCGTAGACAAAATTAAGTAGAACTAAGTTTTAGTGTGAATTGAGGCAATTCAATTCAAACACGTATAAGGATTAATTTCTAAGATGATTCAAAATATTTGTTAACTATTATTTTATAATAAGAGGGTGAATATAGGAGTACTTGGTAAGGGTGTTCATTTGTGATTATGAAGTTACGAGTTTGAGTCACAAAAATAGTCTTTTTGTATATATAATTAATGACCCTCTATCGATTCTCTCAAATCAGATAACTTTGTGCATTGGGATAACCTTTTTCATAATTTTAAAATGACTAAACAGAAAAAACACATATGAAGATATGATAAGAAAGTGGGTTAAACACATAAAGCACTAAGTAATAATATAGAAAGTGGAGAGATAAAACTTTATCAAGATCATTTTCTCCCAGATCTAAAGTTGTTTATATGCTTTGTTGATTTTTAAGTTCTTAACGAGTTTTTTATTACCTAATAAACTAAAAGTACGTGAGAGTTTTGAGTTGGTAATTTTAGTTTTGAATTACATTATGTATTGTAAATTAGTTATTAAGGCTCCGTGTTTTGTTGTGAAGCTTCTCCTGTACTTTGTAAACTTTCTTAGTAGATCTCAGGGGATACCCCTAATCTTTCCTCTCATTCACACTCCACAAGACCACGTGGAACATTACATTCCACTAGCCAAGACAAGAACACTAACTTCCACTTTCAAGCCCATATAAACTTCCCTCAACTTTCAAGACACCTCCAATGGCTTCCCTTCACTTCTCCAGTGTTTTTTATTCGCCTGTACAGTACCTTACACAGATCAAGACTAATCCCAAATTCTCCTTTTCACGCCCTTCCGTAGCTTTCCGTGTCCCCTCGATTTGGCCCTCATCATCAGCCGGTTTCTCTCAACAATCGCCTAGCTTTTCGGGGTTTCTCTCAAAGTCTCGTTCTTTTGGAGTTTTTGCAAGAGCTACCACCGGCAAAACTATATATGACTTCACGGTCAAGGTATGCTTTGTTTCTTTTGTGGGATTTATAGTTTTCATTTCATTGCTCATCCCCTACTATTCGTCTGTTTTGGTCCTAAATATGTTCATAGTTGAGAAACTCAATTTCATTCATCAGCAGACAACCACATACAACATTCGTCTCAAGTTTTGAATCGTATGTATAATGTTTATGGGCTATTGTTGGGTTTCAGCTCTTGTGTGGCATATCTGCTAGATCTCAAAATTGCACGAGATATAATGTTTGGAGTCATTAATTTATCAGCTTCTGTAGGATATTGATGGGAAGGATACACCTCTTAACAAATTTAAGGGAAAAGTTCTCTTGATTGTCAACGTTGCTTCAAGATGGTATGTTCCCGTTACTAGAAATCTTCAATATTGTAACTTATATTTCCATCGAGTGTTCTTAACGAAATGTTTTGTTCTGTATCCAGTGGGTTGACATCTTCAAATTACAGTGAATTGTCACACCTGTATGACAAATACAAAACTCAAGGTAATCAAGGTTTAGTTGCTTTCATCTTCTTTAGTCAGCACTATCAATACACTGCAAGGTAAGTACCTTGTTTCCTTCCTTGGTTTGATATGTTGTACTTTCAAATTAAAAGGAAAATCTTTGAGAAATGTTTAAATATATACTTCATTTTGTATTATTGAAGTTGGACTAAGTTCAAGAATGAGTTAATATGTATCCAGTTCTTTGGATGTGTTTAGCGGGCAGTCTGATTCGAGTTGAACACATGTAATGCCTATGATTAATCCAAAACTATTTAAATTGGAAATTTTCTAAATAATACATGCTTCTATTCATTTAATTGCAATTGGCACATCAGGATGATTTCAAGATTGTAGGTTGCATCTGTTTGTGAGGTTTGCAGAATCTGGCTCAGTTTATTGAAGCAATTCATGTTGCTTGCTAACGAATTTACAAGTCTTAAAACATGATGAATGAAATTTCTTGTGGGAATTGACCATCCAAAATCCATTCCAGGTTTTGAAATTCTGGCATTCCCTTGCAATCAGTTTGGAGGACAAGAGCCGGGATCAAATACTGAGATTAAAAACTTTGCCTGTACAAGGTTCAAAACTGAATTCCCTATATTTGACAAGGTATGTCTACTTAACCTTGTGGAGTTTTAGATGTGTAGGAGGGAACAATTTTTGAAACGTACTTGGTGATTTTATACAACAGGTTGATGTGAATGGACCAAGCACAGCCCCTATATACCAGTTTCTGAAGTCAAGTGCGGGAGGATTCTTAGGTGATCTGATCAAGTGGAACTTTGAGAAGTTCTTGGTGGATAAGAATGGCAAGGTTGTGGAGAGATATCCACCAACAACCTCACCTTTCCAGATTGAGGTAAATATATAATTTCAATCAAACATAGCAATAATAATTTCTAAACTAATAATTCTGGCATTACTACAGTAATGTTCTTCAGCTAACACCGAAACGAATTGATAGAGATGGCATTGTGAATGATTTGTTTTGCTTTTCTACTCTTCTTGCAGAGGGACATCCAGAAGCTCCTTGCTGCAGGAATTTGATGTTGAGTTACATATGCGCTGTGCCAATGTTAGAACAGATAAGACAACATTTGTAAATTTGTGCATCAGGCCTAACTTGTACACAAGCCACCACTTAAGTTATAGGGGTTTTGCTTACTTTCTTTTCAGCGGGGAAAAGGAGGACATGTTTCTCATTGACAGTTTGTTTGATAATTTTTCAATTAACTCCAAATTAAAAATATTCAAAACAAAAATCTATTTAGCTGTCTAAAACTGAGCTTATTAAAATAGCATAAACCAGAAAGTGGGCATGATTTAGAAACGATAAATGTATTAAATAGGAGAAAATGGGTGTCCCTTTCAGGTGTTGTCAAGTATAGAGGAAGAGAAGACGGCAACAGAGATTTGAAATCATCTCACAAAATTGTACGAGGCTAAACTACTTCACAATAAAATTTTTCTAAAGAAGAAACTATACACTTTATGCATGACAGAATCTACTTCGGTGACAAAGCTTTTAAATACTTTAAATACTTTATTTTCCTAACTGACATTATTGGGGCACACAATAGAGATAAGTGAGCATGCGAAACTTCTACTCCAAAGTCTACTAGATTTGTATGATAAACTCGTCATCAATTTAACAAATAACACAAACACTCTAGTCTTTGACAATATTGCAGCTGTTATTTTGGAAGAAGAGAGTCGACGCAAAAGTAAGGAAGACAGGTTGACAAATTTGCATCAAGCGCCGGCCTTGGCAATAACGAGAGGAAGGTCAGTGGAATGTGGCCCAAGTAGGAGTCATAGTTATGGTAAATCAAAATCTAGGAGTAAGAAGAATTTCAAGTGCTACAATTGTGGCAAGAAAGAACACCTAAAGAATGATTGGAATTTGAATAAGAAATATTGTATTCCTCAAGGAAATGCGGCAAATACTTCAGATGATGAAAGTGTAATGATCTATGAAGCGGCAACAACTATTGGAGATAATAGAAGATTTGTTGATATATGGCTTCTCGATTTAGCAGCTACTTTTCATATGACCTCTCGAAGAGAATGATTCCATCAATATGAATCTGTCTTTGGAGAATCTGTGTACATCTGTAATAATTAAGCTCTGAAGATCTTTGGTATCAGCACCATCAAGTCAAAGATATATGATGGAACAACTTAGACTATTGAAAAAGTGCGACATGTGGACGGATTGAAGAAGAATTTGTTGTCTGTAGAACAATTGAATGATCTCAGTTTCAGAATTGAGATTCAAAACAAGATCATAAAAGTGATTAAAGGAGCGCTAATATTTATGAAAGCAGAGAAGATTGTTGCAAATCTATACATGCTGAAGGAAGTAACTTTACAAGAAGGAGAGACATTCATTGCAGTGACTAGTCCAGATAACAAATCTGCAATGACGTGACATAAAAAGCTTGGACATATGTCAGAACAAGGAATGAAGATACTTACAGAGAAGAATCTACTTCCAAGTCTCACAAGGGTATCACTATCCTTCTGTGAGCATTGCATTGTGAGTAAGCAACATCGATTGAAGTTCAACACATCAAAGTTCAGAAGCAAATAAATTCTAGAATTGATTCACTCTGATGTATGGCAAGCACTAGTTGCGTCCCTAGGAGGAGCAAATTTTTTTGTATCATTCATTGATGATTATTCAAGAAGATGTTAGGTGTTTCCTATCAAGAGGAAGGCAGATATATTTCCAACTTTCAATTTTTACAAAGCACGGGGAGAACTCGAATCTGGTAAGAAGATCAAGTATTTGCGCTCAGATAATATAGGTGAATATACTGGTAAAGAATTTGATGAATTCTACGAGCAAGAAGGTATTAAAAGGCAGTTCACGACGGCATACACTCCTTAACAAAATGGAGTAGCAGAGCGGATGAATAGAACTTTGTTGGAAAGAACAAGAGCGATGTTGAGAACTGCATGCTTAGATAAGAAATTATGGGTAGAAGCAGTCAATACCGCCTATTATGTGGTGAATCGAGCTCCATCAACTGCAATTGAGTTTAAGACATCGATGGAAATGTGAAATGGTAAACTAGTGGATTATTCCAACCTCCATATATTTGGAAGTCCTGCATATGTGATGTTCAATGCCTAAGAAACTACGAAGTTGGATCCAAAATTCAGAAGATGTATTTTCTTGGAATATGCTGAAGGAGTAAAGGAGTATCGTCTGTGAGATCCTACTGCCCACAAGATTGTTATCAGCAGAGATGTTATTTTCTTAGAAGATAATGATCAAGAGCAAACAGAAGATATTAGCACATCAAAAGAGAATTCAGAGACTACAACAGCACCGGTGGAAAGGAAATTTGATCAAAATGATTCTTCTAAACCTGCACCAGAGCACGAGAAGCAAGAACCAGTTGAGTCTAATGTTTCAGATACTCGGAGATCAACTCACACAAGAAGAGCATTTAGCTGGCACTCATATTATATTATGGAGAGCAATATTGCATACTGTCTTTTAACTGAGAACGGAGAGCCATCAACTCTTCAAGAAGCAATGAATAGTTCAGATGTATCTCAGTGGATGGCAGCAATGCAGGAAGAAATTGAAGTTCTGCATAAGAATAAGACATGAGAGCTGGTGTTACTACCATAAAGAAGAAAGCCTATTGGCAATAAATGGGTTTACAAGATCAAGCAGAGTGGTGACGATCGATCAAGTAGAGTGATATCGTGATAGATTGGTGGTAAAAGGATATGCTCAAAAGGAAAGAATTGACTTCAATGGAATATTTTCTCCAATGCTTCAACTCACCACAGTTTGAGTAGTCCTGATGATGTGTGCTACATTTGACTTGCATCTTGAGCAATTAGATGTGAAAACTGCATTTCTTCATGGAGATCTTGAGGAAAAAATTTATATGCTCCAGCTAGAAGGTTTTGAAGAAAAAGGGAAAGAGAATTTCGTTTGCAGGTTGAACAAATCTCTGTATGATTTAAAGCGGGCATCGAGGTGTTGGTATAAGAGATTTGATTCCTTCATCATGAGCCTTGGATACAATAGATTGAATGCAGACCCATGTGCATATTTCAAGAGGTTGAGAAAGATGATTTTATAGTTTTACTATTATATATGGATGGCATATTGATTGCAGGCTCAAACAATGATCGTATCAAAGAATTGAAGGTATAGTTGGCTAGGAAATTTGAAATGAAGGACTTGGAACCAGCAAATAAGATTCTAGAAATGTAAATTCACCGAGACAGAAATAATAGGAAGATTTGGCTTTCTTAGAAGAATTATTTGAAAAAGATCTTGCGACGATTCAACATGCAAAATTGTATGTCAATTTATACCCCTCTTCCTATTAATTTCAAGTTATCCTCAAGTATGAATCCTAGCAATAAAAAAGAGAAGATAGAGATGTCTCGAGTACTATATGCATCAGCAGTGGGAAGCTTAATGTTCGCTATGATTTGTACAAGACCAAACATTGCACATATAGTGGGAGTAGTTAGTTGATATATGGCGAATCTTGGTCGAAAGCATTGAAATACTGTTAAGAAGATTCTCAGATATATGAAGGGAACCTCAGATGTTACATTACGTTATGGAGGATCAGATTTTACTGTCAAAGGATATGTTGATGCTGATTATGCAGGTGATCTTCATAAAAGTAAATCTACTACAAGATATGTGTTTACACTAGCTAAAAGAGCTATAAGTTGGGTTTCAAAACTGTAGTCAGTTGTGGCTACGTCAACACCAGAAGCAGAATATGTAAAGAAGCAGTGTGGTTGAAATTGATATTGGAAGAACTCGAATGCAAAAAAGAGAACAATATTTTGTTTTGTAATAACCAAAGAGCTTTGTATCTTGCAAGGAATCCAACATTTTATTCAAAGGCAAAACACATTCGAGTTCAATATCGCTTAGTTCGTGAGAAAGTGAAAAAGAAAACGATTGACATGTAGAAAATTCATACAATGAATAACCTAACAGATTTTATGACAAAAGCAATCAATGGTGACAAATTTATATAGTGTCAATCTTCATGTGGCCTAACAAAAACGTAAGCAACATAAACCGGCAAGGTAGAAAAGAATAGTGTGAAGATATAGTTGATTATTAATCAAATCTTCAAGTGCGATAATTGTCAACAATTATAACTGGTAGGCATCGAATGCCTAATAAGGACAAAATGATTGACCATTTTGTCAGTCATTCACGTAAGGCACTTCTGCCTATAAAAAGGCAAGAGTAGCATGAAGAAATACACAACAAGCAAAAAAAGAGAGACGCGAGGTGAGAAAAAAAAATACTACATGGAGATGTAAACTTGGTAAATCTTTGCTCAAGCTTGGGGCTACAATGTTCATTCAGTTTGCCTACTTCTGCGGGTTTTTAACTTAAACAGCCTTGCACATAGTCAAGACTTATTCCATCATACGTACATAATTGCCTTTTAAGTTATAGTATGTACAAAGACTAAGTTGACCCTCTTCACTGCAAAACTTCAGGACAAAGGGTGTTTTCAGTTTACAGCTCTAACAACTCTTCCTTGCAAAATCTGCCTATACACCAAATCCATATCTCATCTCGAAATTGATGATAACTTATACGTGAAACATCAAAGGAAAATCACGCTTTAAAATCATGAGCATTGTTGAGGACGAAGTTTTCTTAGTAGCCACTTCTTCCGCAATGAGGCATCCAAAGCCAAAAATGTCTTCGCCTTTTTCTCATCTTCCAAAAGATCACAAGCATCCAGTAAAAGATCATCATCTATGTCTGGTAGGGCTTGCAGTGCCCCAACTGGGCTTTCTAATACCACTCCATTCCCATTTACAAAAGTTGTAACTGCATCTGCGATTCCAGGAACAGATCTTTGCATCTCCAGACCTATTTTCTGCAACTTACTATGGCATTTAGTGCCTGATGGTGCCATGGTAGGCCGCTTTCTATGTTTATCAGATACTATACCGTCCTCAACTGAAATATTTACATCTCCAGGTAATCTATCCGCCTCCACTTCCAAGACAATGTTATTATTTCCGTTTCTTTTAATTTGGCACAAACTGGAATAACTACCCAAGACTTTATTTCTATATGCAATGGCATCTGGATGTTCCTGCAATATTTTAGATACAGGACCAAGGGAGATATAAGCACGACCGATGAGTTATTTCTACTTGCAGTAACTCCTAATGCAGAAAGGGTAGGAGTCATTTCCCTCAGAAGATAATAATGCAACATAATGAGAAATTGTGAAAGGATAGGAGAAATTATATGCAAGAAAATAAGAAATTTACCTCAATAAAAGCATCCCATACAGCATCATCAGCCCTTACAATTTGTTGAGTTGCATCCCATTCAAATCCATGGTAACTTAGTAGAGTACTAATGTCATCACATTCTTTCATCAAGATCATGTAGCGTTTTTCTAAACAGTGTTTGTCACATTTAATTCCAAATTTTTCAGTTAATGATTGAACCATGTGCACCCATGCTTGCTCACTGAATGTTTTTTCAACAATACCTCCTTTGCGCACCTGTTCTAACATAAGATCAATAAAATAGTGGTCCATTGCAGGTAGCCAATCTAGATCTGAAGGGTTTTCTGGCCAGTCACTTCCAAACAATACAATTGAAGACTCCCCTGCATCTCCAGAGTGAATAAATGAAATGTATACATAGATGTGTCAGGAAAGGTCCAAGATCAGGTATGATTAGTTTGTTTTAAAGGAGATAGGTAGCATTTTCCAACAAAGATGCCATGTTATAATTGTGTTCCTGTTATAGTTCACAGGAGTTTGACAGTGCATCTTCTAAAGTCCAATATACAAAGTATTAATTTGTTTGCAGTTTCCTTTTAAACTTCTGCACTTAACAAAAATCTAAACTACCCAGTGAGATATCTATGCCTGCAGTTTTTTCAGACCGATGACCAACCTAAGAGGTAAAAAGCTTCAAAGCATATGCGCATCAAAGGGAATCCACAATATACTTCAGCATCATGTGCTTCCAAATATACTCTCAATTTCAAATCAACAACAGTATTGGGAGATGTTTACCACATCGCAAAACTGGTATTTCACCGTACAGGCCTACACCCTGTGCCAGGCGGCTGTATCTTCCATCACAAATTTCTTGTCCGAATATGATGCACAACTTCTGGTAGCTTGGTACAGTTTTAACTCTGTATGATCGAGCATCAGGGTGTGCCTGCAGCCATAATATAAGCAAAACTGTATAAAGGTGTTTCAACGATAATGAAGGAGAGCAATCACCTTAGTATAAGCGTCCCAAACATGATCGTCAGCCACTATCATCTCACGTGTCTCATTCCATGAAAACCCACTATTTCCAAGAAGATTATTGATGTCATTGTACAGCCTCCTCATGTGTTTATATCGGTTTTTAAGAACATCTTTGTCATGGTTAGAATGAAATTTGAAATTGAAAGAAGCAACCATGTCACTCCAAGCCTGGCTAATGAATGTCTGCCCCACTTTATTTCCTCGATGCACCTGGTCTAGCAACAAGTCAATAAGGTAGCGATCCATCGGTGGCGTCCAATACGTTCTAGTACGATCACCAACAGTAACAATTTGGTTTCCTTTGGCTTCTCCTGCAGCCAGAGAATTATAATTGTAAAAGTTATTCTTTTCATTCATCAGATCACTGGAGACTCATATGTGGATGGTACTGAAGATTGATGATAAGATCTAATATAATTCATAGCACTACTCATTTCTGTTTCCTAAGCATATTTTATTCGCAGTAAGCATTGCTGGACATATAGAGGCAGGATGGTTTGAAGAATGCCTTAACTTCTCACGTTTTCAAAGCAAACTATATACTTGCAGCCCCCCTTTTAGGTTTGTACACCTAAAGAAACTACATCTCCTGTGGAACACTCATGAGATTCTCGGCATTCTAAAACGTATAATAGGAATTCAGATATCTCAAAACATTTGAAGCAACTACGGGAAAGTAAGGTGATTCAACTTGAATAAATAAGTTGTAGCTTACCATCCTTCATTCTTGAAATGCCAGCTTCAAGGTCTTTGCCATGATCTAAATCACTCGGAACACCGTTGTTAGTTGCATTTCCAAAAATAAGGCCCAAATCTTTGAAGCTTGACAATGTCTTCATTCTATATGCTCGTGCATGCGGATGTTTCTACACACCAAGTAATTTAATACTGCTTAAATAGAAATAAAGAGAGTGAGCAAAATAAAAATGACCCAACTTTTACAAACCAATTACCTTGATGTAAGCATCCCATACATTATCATCTGCCACAGCCATTTTCTGTGTTTCATCCCATGAAAACCCATCTTGATTTATAATGACTTTCAGGTCGCTATAATACTTTGAGAGTTTATTATATCGATGTCTCAAAACTCGTTTGCTATGTTGAGGACCAAATTTTGCATTGAAAAGAGCAAGCATATCAGTCCAGGCTTGCTTGTTGAATGTATTATCTATCATATTGCCTCTCCTTACTTGGTCCAGCATAAGCTCAATAAAATGCTGGTCCATAGCAGCATTCCACTCAGTCCTCGGACGATCATTGCTCAACTGGGTAATGCTTCCCATTTCGTCACCTACAAATTAAAGAATAAAAGATGATTAAGATTTGATCCATGACTGTTGAAGGCCAGCTTGATACACCATTTATTAAAAATATGCATTTTATTAAAGACAAGAAGCCAATTACATACCCATGTTTAATCCTTGAACATCATCATCAAAGTCCAAATCATGGCTTGATCGGCTATATCTTCCATCCGCAGTGTTATAACCATATATGACACACAAATCATTAAAATTAACCACAGTTTTGGACTTGTAGGGTCGTGCATCAGGGTGGACCTGCAAGAATCTTAAGTTATTGTCAAGTTATGCAGTCAAAAACTTGTATAGGGTATGACTGAAACATAGAAAGTTACGATACCTTCAAGTAAGCATTCCAAGCATCATCGTCTGCAACAATCACTTGTCTAGTTTGATCCCAAGAAAATCCACTCTGAGCAAGAATGTTCTTGACATCATGGAATTGCTTCCATAAATTAGTATAACGACCTTTGAGGACATCTTTGTCGTACTGAGAGCCAAATTTAGCATTGAACACTGTGAGCATGTGTGTCCAGGCCTGCTTGTTGAAGGTATGTCCGACCCTGTTTCCCCTGTGCATCTGCTCTAACATAAGATCAATGAAGAAACGCTCCATGGTTGGTGTCCAATAGGTTCTGGAACGATCATTGGTAGTTGGGATTTGGGTACCCATTATTCTTGTAGTTGAATTCAGTTAAAAAGAGACAATCTTGAAAGTGAATAAATAAATAAATGAGAAGAGAAGAGAGAAGGGAGAAGAGGTTTTGGCGCCTTAACAAAGAGAGAGAGAGAGAGAGACAGAGAGAGTGAGTGGTGAAGTGAAGAACTTAACCCTAATCCCGAATAAGACCCCAATCCCAATCAATCACACCCTATTCACTTCCTGTTTGGTTACACCCTCTCTCTTTCTTTTCTTTTTTTGATATTTTTCTTTTTTTTAATAGTCTAATGATATAAAATGATTTCGAGAGCCCACAAACCATTTTTGGGCTAATAGCCCAATCGCATCCTTGAATTTTTAAAACATTTTATATTTTTTTTAGAAAATCAGATTGAAAAAAATCAAGGTATGATATATTGAATAGCATTCAATAAAATTTTAATATAATAATAAAATATAAACTAAAAAGATAAATAAAATAATGTAAATATAATATAAAATAGGATAAATTATATTTAAAATTTGCAACTTTAATTTTACGAAAGTAATCACAATTATAAAGTATATCAATTAAACCGCCTTTTTGTGCACAAATCTTTCTAGTATATTATTATTAATGTTATGAATATCGTATCGATATTTGTATTAAATTTGATTCTAGCATGGTGTTGTATTGATATCAGTCAATACCGGGTGTCATTTCGAATAATACATAAACGTGACATCTTAAAATAATATACACAGTATTAAAAAGAAAAGAAATTATACAAAGTCTTAAATTTAAAAGATCAATTAAAAATTAAAACTTATGACATATGATTGTGCAATACAAATATAGTACCAAGATCAAATTATGAACATCATTTTTATTAGTTTTTTAAAAACATTTATAAAACTTTAATGAACCGTTGCGTTTTAACATTTATGTTTTCTGAAAACATAAAACTAAATATCAATCATCAATGGTCGGAAAAAATAACAGATCAAGCAATTAATGCTTCTTTTTCTTCACTAGCTGCAATGATTCTGTGTCCTTTAGTTATTTTTTCTTTATTAATCACCAATCAATTTCTGGCTAGTTTTGGGTTATACTACTATGTTGTTCGGGTAAAATTCAATTTGACTACTTAATCTAGTCCAATAATAATGCTAAAATATATTCAACGCTGTTTTATCCCCTTGACACGACATGCCCCCTTCTATTTTAAAAATAAACTTATTATTTCCTTTGATCACCGGTTAAAAGAATTTAGAATTTAAAAAGACTCTTTTTACTCGAATATTATAATGATATCACCGCAACTATACATGTTGCCTTTTTTGGACATAAATACCCTTTTAGTCTTTTATTGATTAAAATACATTAAACTTCTATATCTTTTTACTTTATTTTATTATCCCTCTATTTTAAAAATAAAAATTATTTTAAGCATGGATTACATTTTCACTGTTAATAAATAGAAAAGGAAAAATTTTAAAAATATCATTATCTTCACAATTGTACTTCATGACTGTAATTTATGGAAAAATTATAAAAAAGATATGGTTTGGGCCGGGACCCTCACGGCCAGGTATTGTCCCCTGGGGAGAAGTTCAAGATTTGTGCGTGGGTGTGCAACTCGAACCCAGAACCCAGGGGTTTTGTTGCGTTGAGACGCACGCCTCAACCGATCGCCACAATCACGAGTCATCCTATGTATGAGTAGTAAAACTTATACATACTCCTCCGACCCTTCTCTTCGCTCAGGCTCGAGGAGTAGGGGGCTTATGGTCGGGCCGAC
>JANKOE010000008.1:22244983-22280363 GCA_026284465.1 Erythroxylum citrifolium | reverse complement strand
CAATCGGATGTCGGACGGAGAAATTATAAGCAAAAGATTGCAAAAGGGTCGGATTGGGAACGAAGTAATAAGAACAGAATGAGTCAAAACGGCATACAAATGACTAAAATTTTCAAAAATCATATCTCTTGATCCCGAACTCCAAATTTGACAAATTTGGTGTCAAAAGAAAGATAAAAGGAAGCTCTACAACTTCCCTGAAGAACAGAAAAATCAAATCGTCCTCTAAGGGAGTCAAAAATCCACTCAAAGTTTCTGTCCTAATCAACTCTTCCTAACACAACTTCCAAAATTCAAACGATCATAACTCCTAGCTCCGATATCGAAAAATTGCATACTTTATGGCGATGAAAAGCTGAAAATATAAGCTACAACTTTCATTAAGGCCATTTACTTCAATTCAAACCACGCCAATCCGACGATTTGCCTCAAAGCACAGCATACACAATCCTACACTTAGAGCATTTTCAAAACCAAAACCAAAATACACTTAACTTCGAAAGATCATAACTTTCACTCCCGATATCGAAAAATATCAAACTTTATGGCGACAGAAAGCTCTCAACAGAAGCTATAAGTTCCAAGAAGATCATTTTATCAAATTCAGCCTAAATAAAAAAGTCAACTATTTACTCCAAAGTCAAACTTTCTCAACTTTTCATATTCTAACACTTTTCTCTTTATTTCTCAATTTTCAACTTCCATTTCAATCAACTCATTCACTTTACTCTCATAACCCATACAAATCTATTCAAATCTAAAGGTCATCAAAACCCATCAATTCTCTTCTTATCAATCTCCTTAAAGCCTAACAACATCTATCACATAATTCATATACAAACATACTTATTTCATACTTTTTATATTTCTAAATTTCACTAAAAGATCGGGGTCCAACAAACTTGGTATGATTATCCAGTTTAGTTTAGTTCTCTCAGCATGATATTGCATTGATTCGCTTTCATTTGGTTACTATTTCTTAGTTAATCACTAGTTCTCTCAAACTATTGTATAGTTTGGGTTGAACTTAGTTCGACCACATAGTATGGTCTAATTCTCTAAATATTGATATTTACTAGAGACATTAATTCATTTTCTCTTTGTTTCTTTTCACAAATTTCTAAGTATTTTCTAGAACATAACATTGTGTAATTTATGTTAAAGTTAGCCTAACTTCCTAATATGATCCAATTGATTATTATTTTTTCTGTTTATTCCTCTCAATTAACTATTAGCCAATTTTTAACTAGTTTCGGACCAAATTAAAGTGCAGTTTGTGTTGAATTCAATCTGACTATCTATTCTATCCCATTTCTCTGAACATTGGTATTTATTGTCCACATTAATTATATTTATTTTACTTGCTTTTTTTGTTAATTACTAGTTGGTTTGACCACTTTAGTTAGTTTGGTTCTCTAGACAATGGTACTTAATGGTTGCATTAATTCATTTTCTTTTATTTTCTTTGTCTCAATTAATGAACATTTTAGTTTATGAGTAGTTTATAGACTAGACCACTATATGGTTTGAATTGAACTCATCTCAATTGCTTAATTTGGTCTAATTGATTTTTAATAGATTTCTCTTAATTAATTTATGTTTGATTTCAGACTATTTTTAGACGAAATTATTTTTTAATTTGGGGCGAACTTAGTTTGACTAGATTCTATAGTTTAGTTGTTTGAATGTTATTATTTTCTAATTAAATTTATTCCTTTTCTTTTAGTCTCTCTCACTAAGTGATTTCTAAATAGTTTCTGGAACAAACAATAATGGATTTCAGGTTAAACTGAACTTGATCACCTAGTTTAGTTTAATTGTTAAAACAATGGTATTTATAGCATTAAATACTTTTCTTTTTGTTTCTTTCTCTCAATTAATTATTGACCAATTTTTGTGTAATTTCTAGTCTAAGTCTTAGAAGTTTATCTAAATGCCAGTATAATCTAGTTGACTTATACTAGGTTAAATACTAGTTGATATCTAACTAGTTTTGAGACCAAATTATTGTGCATGTTTTTTTGTTACACTCAATCCAACCATCCAACCTTGTCTAGTTATCTAAATATTGGTATCTAATGACTACTTTGATTCTTTTTTCTTTTGATTGATTTTTTCTTGGTTACTTACTAATATTTTTTTTTACCAATTTTTGAACAAGCTAATATGCTACTTAGGTTGAATTCAGTTTAACCACCCAGTTCAATTTGATTGTTTGCATTATGGTTATTTGGGTTGAAAACCCAATAGCCCAATATAACCCAATTGGTGATTTCTCTCGATTAATTACTTATTGATTTCTTACTAGTTTTTAAACCACAATTTAGTCCAACCAAACAATTTGGTCTAGTCTCTAAACATTAATATTTAATGTCTAAATTTATTTATTTTCTTTTGGTTACTTTTTCTTTGTTAATTACTACCAAATTTATGACTAGTTTCGAATCAAACCACTATCCAGCTAAAGTTGCATTGAGTATGATCACCTACTTTCACCTTATTCTCTAAGCATTGGTATTCATTAGTTGTATAAACTCCTTTTGGTTACATTAATTCCTTTTTCTTAGTTTCTTTTTGTTAGTTTATTATTGTTAAATTTCTAAGTAGTTCCTAAACCAAACCATTTTGTAATTTGGGTTATAACTCAACCAAATTACCAAATTTGGTCAAATTGATTATTATTATTTTGATTGATTTCTTTTGATTAATTACGTATTGATTTCTTACTAGTTTTCAGAACAAACTAGTTTATGTTGAACTTAGTCCGACTATTCTATCTAGGTCATTTCTCTTAACATTGTTATTTATTGACTGTATTAGTTCTTCTTAATTACCTTTTCTTAGTCAATTACTAGTCAATTTTTGACTAGCTTTCGAACCAAACTAGTGTGCAATTATAGTTAAACTCAAGTTGACTGTTTAGTTTAGTTTGATTATTAAAAAATGGTATTCAATGGTCAAATTACTTCATTTTTTCTTAACTTCTTTCTTTTGATTAATATTGAACAATTTCTAAGAACTTTCTAGACCATACCACTTTGTGTTTTGGGTTGAGTTGAACCTAGCCTCTAATCCAACTAATTCTTTTTCTTTAGGTTAATTATTCACCAAATTTTAACTAGCTTTCAAACCAAATTACTATGCAATTTGGATTAAAGTTGATTTGACCATCTATTTTAGTAAATTTTGTTAAACATTAATATTCAATGACTACATTTATTCTTTTGCTTTTGCTTTTTTTGGTTGTTCTATGCACTTTATGGCTATTTTTTTGGACCAAACTACTATGCAGTTTAGGTTAAACTTAATTTGACCACCTAGTCTAGTTCGATTCTCTGAATAGTGGTATTCATTAGTTTCTTTCTCTTAGTTAATTATTACTAAATTTTAGTTGTTTTTAAATCATAATATTGTTTGGTCAAGGTTGAACTCAACCCGCCTGCCAAATCTTATCTTCATGTTTATCTTTTGATTGATTTCTCTTGATTATTTATTGATTGAATTGTAACTAGTTTTTGAACCAAATTATTTGATAGTAAGTCAATCTAATCTTCCAATTTTGGCTAAGTTGTATGAAAATTGGTACTTTATGACTATATTAATTTCTTTTCTTTTAGTTGCTTTTTCTTGGTTAATTCTAGCTAATTTTTGAATAGTGTTTAGACCAAACTATTGAGTAGTTTAGGTTTAACTCAATTCTCAGTTGTAAAAGTAATTCCTTTCTCTTGGTTTCCTTCTCTTAATTAATTATCGACTAATTCCTGGGTAATTTCCAGACCAGGACACTATGCGATTCAAGTTGAACTTCATTTGACCACCCTATTTGATCTAATTAATTATTTTATTTTGATTAATTTATTTCAATTAATTATTGATAAATTTATAACTAGTTTTCAAACTATATTATTTTGCAGTTTAGGTTGGTCTCGGTTTGATCATCAAGTTTGGTTTAATTCTCTAAAATATTAGTATTTAATGTTTGCAATTATTCTTTTTTATTTTGGTTACTTTTTCTTGATTAATTACTCATCAATTGCTAACTTCTTAGTAGACCAAACCATTGTGAAATTTGGAGTTAACTCAGTTCCACCTCCTAGTTTGGTTTGATTATATGAATAATATTATTCAATGTTTACATTAATCTCTTTTGTCTTGGTTTCTTTCTCTATATCAATTATTGACCAATTTTTGAGCATAACTCTACTACCTAATTTGGTCTAATTGATTCTTTTTATTTTGATTAATTTCTCTTAGTTAATTACTGATTGATGTCTAACTACTTTTTGACTAAATTATTGTAAAATTTGTGTTGAACTCAGTTTGACCATTTAGTGTAGCCTAATTCTTTGGACATTGCTATTCAATGACCATATTGGTTTCTTTTCTTTTGACCATATTGGTTTCTTTTCTTTTGATTACTTTTTATTGGTTAATTACAAGACAATTTTTAACTAATTTTTAAAACCAAATCAACCTAATCTATTCCAAATCGTTGAATAATGGTATTCAATTGCCATATTAATTCCTTTTCTCTTGGTTTCTTTCTCCTAATTAATTATTGACTAAATTTTGAGTGATTTCTAGACTAGACATTAGGTGGTTTGGATTTGAAATTAACTTGATCGCCCAATCTGGTCCAATTTATTCTTTTTCTTTTGGTTCATTTCTTTTGATTAATTATCAATTGATTTCTGATTAGTTTTTGGACCAAGTTACTTTATAGTTTCAATTAAACTCAGTCTGATTCTTCAATTTAGTTTCTTGCTTTGCGAGAGTTAAGGGAGGGATACAAATTATACCCAACCTTCCCTTTGCATTTTACAAAGAGGTAATTTCTGTTACTCAAATATGTGACCTTTTGGTCACAAATGAATAACCTTACAAGTTACTGCAAGGCTTTCCTCATAGCTTGATTCTCTTAATAGTGGTATTTAGCGCTTGCATTACTTTGTTTCTCTTAGTTAATTATTGACCAATTTCTGAATAATTTCTAGAATCGATAATTCAAGTTAAACTCCGCTAAATTTGATCTAATTAATTCTTTTTCTTTTGATTGGTTCTCTTAATTAATTATTAGTTGATTTCTTACTAGTTTTCAAATTAAATTATTGTGTGTTTTGTGTTTAAATTAATCCAACCATCCAATTATTTGAATACTTTATTTTAGTGAGTGCATTGATTCTTTTTCTTTTGATTAATTATTAACTATGACCGCACAATGTAATCTATTTCTCTTAATATTGATATTTAGAAACCTGGGACAAAAGAAAAGCCTTTTACATTCCATTATAACGAAGATACTATACTTAGGATTTCTCAAACTATTTATTAAAAGATGTGATTGGAAAGTATAAAAGACTTTTACTATTATTAAAATGTGGTTCAATCCGTTGGAAGTTCTACAATAATTTTCAAGTATTTGTTTTTCCTGTCCTTAAAATGTTATTCAATTAATTAAAATTTCTGTAAGAATTTTTAAATATTTGAATTGATTTCTCATAAATTCTAAGTGATTAAGTATTTTTAAGTACTAAAAGTTAAAGTCTCTAAACAATCATCACTTGACTTTAAATTTGTTAACTCGTCAACAAATTAGATAAATTATATAACTTATGGAAGCTATTAGTGCATTATTGAAAGAAAAAACATGTTTACTTTCTTAACCTTTGATCTTTACTTGTTCCATCGCCACATCTACCGTGAAAGTAACTGTTGTGTGGACTGGTTAGAAGATATGTCGGGAGTGTGTTTCCCGAGACTTGTCGTGTAATTAGTTTTTTCTTCCTTTCAAAAAAAAAAAGTTGTACAGACTCCTACAAGTTTGGAGTTTAAATGGAAGAACTTTTTAAGTCTCCTCTACACTGAGCTACAAGGGGTGATCATATTTATCCATACTTTGAAAGAAAGAACGCATACTCAAATGACTATTTCTATATTTGAACAGATGGAAAGGTGAAAAGATATGATTTTAGTACCCAAAATATGGCCAATGAATTTATGAATCCTCCAAGTAAAAGAAGAATTACATCTCCTCTTGTCAGTTTCCTTTGGAGCCAACTTTTCATTGGTTGAACAATAAACTGTTGGATCTTCAGGAGGGCAAGGGAAGGGGACTTCATTTCCTTTCTGTAAACTCGTTCTAGCTCATAAAGCTTCTTTCCTTGGAACCCCACCAACTTGTCAAATTTCAGTCTCAACTAGTTAAGACAAGGAATTCTGCACATGCAAAAATGTTGAGCAGATGGTCTTCTCGGAGCTTACATCTCATCCATCTTGCTTACCAGAGAAACCAATTCAATGTTTTCAGTTACTTGAGTTTCAGTTCCTTCTTTTGACCCCGAGATTTCAGTTGGTAGTAAAGTAGCATTTTGATCAGCATTTGGAACCAGACATAGCAGACAAAGTGGGGTGAGTCTCAGTAAGTTACGGATCAAGATGGTCAGCCAGAGGTTATTAAAATTTTCTCGGGTGACATGAAGTAAATGAAGAAGGAGGCCTCCAAGCCATGAAGATGAAAAATGTCCAAGGTTCTCAATTGACATGAGCAACGCGAAGAAAGTGCCTTCAATGCCAGTAGGACAAAGCTTGGAACAGAGTACAAGAAGAGGCATCCACTTGAGCCGTCCAATTACATGAGAGAAACTTGCATCAAACACAGCGAAGAAATAGTCTGGTATTCCAAGTCTCAAGTTCAGTCGCAACACCATCACCAAATCCAGCATCCCCGTTAAACCAAATAGAAATTGAGTCCAAAAAAGCAGGTCTCTGAAGGGATGATTTTTCAGGACATTCTGATACAGTAATGCCCCCAAGAATGATCCAGCTGCAGCAAACGAGGAAATGAAGCCAATGGCCTCCTGCACAAACCATCCGTACACAATATTATTAACACAAATTGTATTATTATGGTCAATGCTCTGCGCTAACAAGCTTCATGAACAAAAGAGTATCAGTCCCAAGAACATAGAGAGTATCCGGTCATTCTAGACTAAAAACGGTTGCTTCAAACTTCTGCAGTATAGTACATTCCTTGTGAATCTGAAGAAAATAATGGATAGAATGATAGCTAAGATAAATCATATACCTGGGAAAAGGACGGACCGTCCTTTGAATCCGTATACCAGTAGAACAACCCTTCGTGGATATTCAAACTTACAGTGATAGATAAGTAAATATATAAACATGGTCTCCAAACCTCTGGAAATTTCAATGTTTTCCACATAGCCTTTCCAGCATCAAAAATATTCTGGTGCACCTGAGCAAAAGATGGATTGATTTCGAGTCTCAAACTGAAAATATCAAATTCCAGAAGAAAAGAAAGAATACCTCTCTACTAACAGAATTCTGGGTGTTGGATTCGCTGAGCGTCATTCCTGCCAGAGATACAAGTCCAGCTGGGATTGCCAGCAAGCCTAAGACCCCCTAAAACAGAAGAAGAATTAAGCCTGTAACACATAAGAATAAACTTCTGCCTACAATGGAAAGATTGAGATAACATGATGATAGTGGCAAGCTAACAAGCGCTCAACCTTAGGACCTAGTAGGTGAACAAAAACACCACTCAGAGAGTATCCCAGTAATGCTCCAATTGAGGAACTGAAACTACACAAACTTTGCAGGTCAGCCGCCAGTGCAGGATGGATATTACTGTTCTCTGCTACACAGGCATCTATAGTCACGTCTGCAATGGCTACATACATACTTTGAGTCGTCAATAAAACCACTGCAAATAGAAGTTGGACCTTGCCATTCAAAGCCAATACGAGTGTTGAGACCACTCCCACAAGTCCTGAAATAGACAAGATATTCTGCCAATCACTCTCAGGGACAGATATTCAGCCAAGCATTCTCTAGACGAGATACAGTTTTGAAAGCTAAAAGATTCACTGCATTGAATATGGAAAGTATTCTCTTCAAATCCAAAGTGGAAACAGTAACAGTTAGGGACAAAGGACCACACAAATGTTACACATTTGCACATTTAAGTCCTTTGCTTGCTCATTATCCCGGAGACACAAGCAATGGCCGAGCTTAAATACTTTTGTGATGGTGAGCTCAGAGCCGAGAAAAATGGCCGATCATCATCAGAAGAGAATAGAGATTATGATTTATGATAAGGCAGAGACAAACTTGAAAGAGAGATTAGTGTCCTCAAACTTAAGCACCAAATAATATTGTTACTCCAGCAGATTGCTACATTTTCTCCCTAAATTAATAAAAGCAATGCCATGGACAGCCCTGAATTGAAATCTGGACTTCTTGAGACATTATACATAAGAGGTATGGATTTCATTCTTACAACCCGTACAAATGTATGACATGTAAGTAAATTCGAAACTTCTTCCTGTTCATTTCCAACAATCTCAAAGAAACAGCAAGCGACTGTAACCATCGTACTCGGACTCGATATTCATCGCTTTCTTTCTCCACTGCCATATAACCACCAAAACCTATATTTCCTTTTTGGGCTGGAAACCCCTCCTGCATTTTCCCAGAAGCTTAAGATGCCAATTGGTTTTGATAGAAAGCTTAATGATCACTATGTCATCCACTGTCCGTGCTCAGCTATTTTTTGATTCACATCATTTCTAAACTTCAAGACTAGCTTATCCAAAATAAGTACCAAATGTAAGCAATCCAGAAACGTCCTCAACGACTTTCACTACTTGCAAGTCAACTCTCAACTCTCAAGTACAACGCATACAATTGACTCATTATCAAACGAAAACTAAGGCCTGATCCAACTATCAATCTGGCACAAAAGAAATATGTAGATGGAGTTAAGCGTTATCCGAAACCCTGACAGGAACCCATTTTTTCAGCTTTGAAGAGCACAAGCGAACATGAAAAGAACATATAGCAATTGCAAACTAAAAAAGAACAAACGACAAGAATTGAACAAGATCTTCTGGGGAATATAGAAGACAGATCTTGACATAAATTGACGTGATAAATAATGGGGAAGAAATAAAACTGAGAACAGCAAATTATATGCATAAGGTTACCACTTAAAACGAAATAAGGCCTCCTACGATACCCCAGAATGGGAAAAACATCTGTGAGGAGACCCCACAAAGGTTTAACAAGCCAAGGAATAGATATGATCCCTTGATAAATCTGGGAATCCGATGGCTGAACCTTCTGAACATCTTTCATGTAATACTCCGTCCCGACGCGAAATAAAGCTCCACCCATCCCCTGACTTATTCCATACACAACAATTACTGCAAACACATAGCTCCAATTTGTCTCAGTGGCAAGCATCTTCAGCCAATGGAATGGAGCCAATATACAGTCATAGAATCGTCCTCTTTCGGATTCATGGTCCTCCTCAGCCTCTTCATTAGACGGCCGCAGGCTCTCAGTCTCCGACATGACTCTCGCTTTCAATCCTAATACATTAGCTGGAAAGACATGGTCTTTGCTGTAGAAAGTTTGACCTCCAAGCCAAGTTTGTTTGCCAACCAAAAGTGGTAGGAGGAAGAAGTTTTAAAGAATAAGTTCTCAGTGCAACGTGGTCATGGGACCTTTTCTCAAATGTCTGAATCCGTTCAATTGCAGACGCCTGCAGGTAAAAGGAAGACTTGTTAACAGGAAATTGAAAACAAAACAACCCTCGAGAACTGCAAGTAGTTCAATGGTACAGTACTGGTGATGGTATTATCTTTGAATGTCAAAAACGAATCTTTTAAGGTCAGGTGGGTAGGTTGCTTAACTAAGCTAATCCAGCTATACAGTCGAGAATTAACTTGTAATAGATATTTTAAATCTTGTTTCTACATATATAAAATGTTCCATTACATCCAAGTTGACATGTCATACACATGTTCCAAGATCCCATTGGTTCCAAAGTTTGAAAACGTTCAGTTATGTCCAAAAGCTGATTGAAGAGAGCGAAGAGGTTGACTAGTCTTCGTCCAAGTTTATCAATTGACGTAAAGAGCGGGAGAAGAGCAATGATAATGCCACCGGCAAGTCAATAATAAGAACGACAGTATAGTGCTGCTTGGTAGGAAAAAGAGAATGATAACATTTAAAGAGCTTACTCTTCACGTTTGTTTTAATTTGTTGAATTATATTGTTATAAGTCCTTTGTAGTTATATTATTTTGAATTTCTTGGTTGGTATTGGTTTTGTCTTGTATCCTACTATCTGTTGCTTCTGCCGATCAGGTTCTGAGAGTTGTAACCACTCCTTTTATTCTTGTCCTATAGTGTTGAAAATTTGGGATTATTTTGCATCTTTGCTGGAAATAATTGTCTCACGTTTTCATGGATTGTGGCCAATGTTTTTGTATTGGTGCCGTTTGGGAAATTCTTCGTCTCTTCGTCAGACGATCATCTCCATAATGCCTTCAGTTATCCTGTGGGAGGTTTGGAAGTCCAGGAATACTTTTGTTTTCGACAACATCAGACCTAATAAGCTGCTTATTATTCATGCTGTGCATCGGCAACTTACCGGAATTTTGTTGGCTCACCGTCCGATACCGCGGGATTTCCATGATCGTCGTTTTGTTGAACGCAATTTCAAATGTCCGATACAACAACCGCGGAAGCAGCAGATTTACACGGTCAGTTGGAGACCCCCTGATTCTGATGTTATGGTCTTGAATACAGACGGTTCATCGCTTGGCAATCCAGGGAAGTCGGGTTAGGGTTTTATTGTACGATCTTCGACATGTTTTTTCTTCTACGCTGAGGCTTTTTATGTGGAAATCTCGAACAGCATGAAGATGGAATTGGAGGCTATTATTAACGGTTTGGGGTTTTGCAATGCTTGTGGATTCACTGGAACGCAAATTCAAACAGATAACTCGGCTATTGCGGCTTTATTACATACGAATGGAGGCTGGCCATGGCAATTCTACACTGAATTTCAAATTCTCAAGGATATGATGACTGCTTCTTCTTCTTCGATTTTACATGTTTACCGCGAGGTAAATACTATTGCCGATTATTTGTCCAGGATTGGCTCATCTGGTGTTTCGACTCAATTTAGCCAGGAGGATGATTTGTCGTTGGTTGTTCGTGGAACTTTGGTCTTAGAACGACGAGCTACTCCCTACATCCGTATTAGCTGATTTCTTCCTTCATATTTTGAATACTTGTACTTGGCCTGAATCTGTGGAGGTTTTCTTGCCGGATTCTTTCCTTCACAGTGTCATAGTGAACCAAGCAATAGGATGCTGATCTCATTTCTCGCTATTAATAAAATGGTTCTTTTTTAAAAAAAAAAGGGTTCTAATATAAAATTGATAATTGCATTATAGAGTTGAGAATTGATTTGGTTTGAGAAAATTAATCGGTGCTTCCATTTTTTCCCCATGCCTACTTTTATTTATTTTTAGGTTGTTTTGTATATATTTTTAAATTTTAGTAGTTTATCCTTTTCAAAGTTATTTTTCTTGTTAACATCGATTTATGACAATTTGCGTGACACACAAGGGCGGATTCATAAATTTTTTTAAGTGGGGGCAAAATTTTATTTTTAATTGGGGCAAAATTTTAATGAAAGGAACTTTTTTTTACGGGGATAAACCTTAAAATAATAATTTTTTTACATGAAAATTTTTCAAGACAGTGGAGAAATTTTTTGGGAGCAGCGGGGGCAAGTGCCCCCATAGTAGATCCGCCCCTGATGACACATAAGAGATAGGTGAATTATGTCTTCATATTTTTGGCCAATTTTTAAGAAGTAATGAATGAATTGCCTAAAAATATGACTATGTTATTATAATATCCAAGTATAATTTATATTGAGCAACCATAAACACACATAATTTTACTAATAAACACATAACAATAAATAGAGGAAAAATAGACAAAATCGATTTATAGTGATTCAACCAATATCCTTAACAAGAGTATGATATGTTCTTGGATTACTTAGTAAAGATTAATTTCTATAATCATATTTGAAGCTCAAAGGGATACTAATTCCATAACCATTTTGAGGCATACTTGTGTCAAATCGGCTTGCAAATTTTAGGGATACTTAACTAATAGGTCAATCAAGGTAAGACTTGTACACATTTAGAGGTAAAGTCTACTACTTAAGCTTCTTAATTAAGTTATATCCAAACTCTACTAGGATAGTTGAAGTTCAACTCTACTTATTTAACATATAAAAAGGATACATCTCAAAGTAAGTTTTCATAACCACAATAATTCCTATCACAAATTCACTTAAGAATGTCATTTACATATTAGCACTCTTTTCTCTCACTAACTTGAGATTCAACACTTTGACTGACTATTTATGCAGGCTTATAGACTTGATATCATTCTGACACGCCCCTCTAAAATTCAATCTACATCAGTTACATAACCTTTGGAATGTGTCCATTCTCTAAGTTCTATTTGGAAAATCCACTTTTTCTCTTCCTTTAATGAATGAAAAGGAATCCACTATATAATATTTTCTTTCCTTAAGGTATAAAAAGGGATCTTTTATACATTTTCTTTGCTACAGGTGAAGATAAAGCCTAAACAAATCAATTTCTCTCTCATTTGATATCTTAGTAACTCAAATAAAACTTAAGAATTTCTTTCTTGATCACACAATATATTAAGGGTTCATATTATGCTCTCATGCTCATGAATATAATGAAATTATCTCAAAAGATTCATAAAAGTATCTTTAGTATCAAAAATAAATCTTATAACTCGCTATGATTCACTTGACTTAAATTGTTTTAAAACTCTCTTGAATTGTAGATATGGTTTATTTAGCTCATTTTGTTTATCATTTGATTGATTAATTTATTCAATTAACTTTTTACTTATTTTGTCCTTCTGTTGAACTTAATCTCTCACATATTATTTGATTTCATTATAATAAAGCTACTAATATTAACAAAAATAAATTCATTTTTAGAAACATATTTTGATATCACTAAAATCATAAGTTAGGACATCATTTGGTTTGATTATTTCATACTATTTGTCTTACAATGGTTGCTTCTTTAATTGAATATTAACATACATTTTTCTTTTAACACGTGTTTGCTTAATTCTTTTTTAATATACATATGGCTAATGACTTTCTTGTTTTCTTTCACATTTTTAATCTTTCCTATGATTTACAAATCCAAAAGGTTCATGTTTGTCACACTAGAATTATGAGACTTTTAATTATCACATAAATAGTTAATTAAATATATTCCAAGAAGTAAATGTAAAGACAAAAATGGAAAATCATCTTGGAATTCAATTTAGTTTAATTAAGAAGGAAATTGAAATGAAAGAAGTTGTTAATTGTCTAACTTTGGCACCTTTTTTGCCTTTAATATTATAAATATATATAATATAAGCAAGTTGGAAAAAGTTTACTGTGAGTGTGATTAAATTGATACTATTTGAGAGGACATGACAAAATAAAGTGCAAACAATATAATCCTCTAAAGGTCTTGGAGGAATTGGAAGTGATGCTTAGTATTTTAGATCTGTATTATGTTTTATCATCAATCAATTGAAACTCTTGAATCTTATCAAAACGGTTATGTTAAAAAGATTAAGAAACCTAAATTTCAAGCTTATTAGAGCACTTTGACTAACTATTTGCTTAAAACATTTACCATGTAACTGCTTAAAATAATCATGTAGATTAACTCTTGATATACCCATATTTATAGTTAGAGTTAAGACATACATGAGTTAACTCCGTCTTCTATAGAAATTTATGCCAACATTAGCCCACATTCAAATTATATAATAAATAAAGTATTTCTTCTTATTTCTCTTTATTCTTTTAGTCCTTTACTAAAGAAAAAATTAAACAAATAAATTTGTTAACCTAATAGTGAGATCTTATTCCAATAGCTAGGTAATGATTAAATATAAAAAAGTAGACATGCCATTATTATGGTAAGGCCCTAATAATTAACAAAGCCTATATTTTGTATGTTTATACAAATATGGACTTGTTAATTCTCATAAGTTGTTTAACTAAATTGGCTTTAGTGATAAATTATCTATTTCTCTGTCTGACATTCCAGCTTGAAATACAAAGGAACTCACTTTACTTAAAAGAACAACAAACTGGAAATCTCTTCCAAAGAAGAAAAGTAGATAGAGTCATGGTGAGCTACTCTTAATTAAATGATAACCTAAATTATTAGACTCTCTTTAACAATAACATCTCATCTAATCATTGTTACATAGAGGTCATTGTGAATTTGCCTAAAAATATTAAACTTGTTCCTTTTAAGATCAAAAACTACTTGGTGGAATAGTTGGGATTCAAAGATGTTGTCTAAAAGGATATTAATACCATTTTCTATGGCTGCAAATTAGACAATTTAACGAAAAACCTAAAGGAGATACAAAGATAGAACTGAAAAAGTTATCAAGGCTATTGGAAAAAATCATATTGCAGTTTCAAATTCAAGATTGGAGTTATGTTTGATGTAAGAACTTCTACTAGCAAAAACAGGCGATAATAACCTAAGAGAAGTGGAAAAAATATAAATTCCTAAAATTATTTATGCAAGGGTAAGTTGGCTTAGAGATGTTGATAGCAGTAAGAGTATTTTAACAACTCCATTCTCATTTATTGGAACTCAAACAAAACAATAACTTTCCTTAATGATTAAGTAAAGGAAATAACCAATCAAAATGATCTCAAAAGTCTTTTTGTTGAACATTTCACTTACTTTCCAAGAGGTGAAAATGATTTTCTTTTATATAAAAAGTCCTTATTATACCTTATTCACCAATTAATAGCCTATGAACAAATGTTGTCTGTGAGATCTTTTATAGAAAAATAGCTGTAGTAAAATTTACACAAGTTTAACAAGATAATTGTGGCATGCTTCAGTAAGAAGTTAGTGTAACCAGAGTTGTCCAAAAAGTTGCAAGTGTGTTAATAGCATATTTTAGTAAGAAAACTTCACTTAGACTATTTCATGATGTTCAACACCATTGCGAAAACATTATTAGTGCAAGATATAGATTTGGGATAAGCCAAAGCTCATTTTAGTTTTGGGTAGTGATTATTATATTTTGGCAATTATTTGTCAACTATATCAATTATGATGGTCATTCGGTTATAATAATTGGTAATTGAGTGTTCTAATATGCTCCTCCAATAGTCATGCTATTTGGATTGAAAGAGAACTTATATAACTAATTGTTATAAGGATTAAAACAATGTAAACTTTGCAGTTAGGGTGTAACTCTTATAAACTTCCTTTAACTACTGTCTCTTCTATATATGTGTGAAATATGGGTATATATGGACTTGTTCAAACCCTCATTTCATGTATAATCCTTTGTGACATGTTAATAAAAGCTACTCCACTGTTTATGATTTATGTTTGTTTAGTTTTGATTATAAAATTTACTTAAAAAATGCACAAAAGATGTTCATGAAAATGTCTCGAAGAAAATTTTAAATTATTAATTGGAAAATTTCCCAAAGACATTCTTAAATTATTAATTGTTTCCTTACTAAAACTTGGTTATAATTTATTTATAGATATATACAAACAACCAACTTCACTTATATTATGTTAGGTTACATTAGTAAAGTCCTATAGTGTGAAAATGAAATTGCACACCAACAGTTCAACAAAATATCTCAATATTAAGTGTTTAACAAAATTTTTCAACAGACTGCACAATATGTTTAGCAGGAACTTACTGAAAACTTATTGGGGAATTAAGCTACAACACATTAAATTAAAGGCTAATATCTAGCCTCAAATTGACCTATGTGAAAAACGAAATCAAAGCACAACAACAAGATAAATTTGGTGTGACAAATGGTGGGAGAAAATATGGAACATTTGAGATGAAGGATGGCTAGTTAGAACAATTCCTTAGATTAGTCCTAAAAGATGGATTTTTTGTGACTATTTGATTGGATGGCATGAATGAGGCGCATTAAATAGTTGAGTAAAGGTGATGAAGGATGCTTTGTAACTTATTTAAACCAATGTTTTCCATAATAATAGTGACAACTAGACAATGCTAAAAATCCCTAAACTAAAGCACTTTGATGGTGTTTGAGATGCTAAGATATTGGAGAAAATTTTGTGAGATAAGAATTAATATTTTTATGTTGTAAAGGTGTCAAAAATGGATAATGAGATAATGAACATTATGTATTTAATTGGTGATGTTAAATTGTATGATGATTTTAATACTAGTTGTTTATAAATTGAGACTTAAGAGGTGTTATAAAGAGCATTTCCTGCCTTATAAAATCTCTTATATAGCTAGAGAAACCTTGCAAAAGTTGAGACGTGAAGGAATAGTCCAAAACTATGTTAAGGCCTTTAACTCTTCAATTTTTTTACTAAGACTCTAGTCTTGGGTATAATTATAGCTACATATGTAAGGTGTCTAAAACAAAATATAAGTTATCCAAATGTAGCAAGTGGTTGCTAAAAGTATTACTTGATGTAATAAAATGGAAGGGAAGGCCCATATCTTTTCTCATAACCCAATATGTTCTATTAATGTTTTACAAGAAAAAAGAGATTACTTAGCCAACTTTAGAAGCAAATTGACAAGGGTGTACATAATAGATAAAATTCAACAAAATTATTATGGACAAGGATGTCAACTTTCTTTTAATAGGAGAGGCTAACGAGACTCTTTTTTTAATAAATGGATTCATAACGTTTACATCAGTCCAACAATATAATAATGATATGCTTTGGGAAAGAAGCTAGTGTAACCAAAGCTATCTAGAAAATTGTAAATATGTAATGATATATTTTGATCTGAAATTTTCACTTAGGTTGTTGGGTAATGTTAAATTCCATTGTGACAATATTAGCAGCCCAAGATATATATTTTGGATAGACCAAATTTTACTTTAGTTCTTGATAGTGACAATTATTTTTTAAAATTATTTATATCAATTATATTATTTATTCAGTTGTGATTTATGATAGTTGGATGTTCTAATAAGTCCCTCCAACAATCATATTATTTAGACATAAAAGGGAAGTTGTATAATTGCTAATTACTGTAAGGGACAAGACAATATAACATCTATAGTTGGAGTGTAATTGCTCTAACTTACTTTAACTACTATCTTTTCTATATATACGTGGAAATGTGGAATATTGGCAGAAATAGGTTGGTTAGCCTATTTTAAGTAGGGGTGAGCATTATTCGGGCCGGCCCGATTAGGTTGGTTAGCCTATTTTAAGTAGGGGTGAGCATTATTCGGGCCGGCCCTATTACCTGGCCCGGCCCGAATTAATTCGGGTAACAAATTTTCAAATTTCGGGTAATTCGGGTAATTCGAGTTTTACCCGAATTATTTTCGGACGGGGGTCGGGTAACTCCAAAAAAATTCAGGCCGGCCCAATTACCCGAATTACGTTATAAAATTTTGGGTAATTTGGGTAATTAGGATAATTCGGGGTAATTCGATAATTCGAGTAATTCGGGTCGGGTAAGCTTGGGTTACAAAAAGTTCGGGTTCGGGCCGGGTAAGATGAAAAAAATTTCGGATAATTCGGGCCGGGCCCGAACAGTAAAATTTCGGCCCGAATTACCCGAATGCTCACCCCTAGATGTTACAGATGAGCTTTATCTTTTCCATTAAATTGAGAAAGTTAAGTTTTAGGTGGTGATAAAGGTGAAGTTTTAATATACAAAGGTTTTGTATGTGGATTAACAAATTTGGTATATAAATGTGAGGGATCATGAGCCCTTTTAGTTTTGGTCTTTGTAGGTTTGGATTTGAAAGTAGGATGAATATGCTGCCTAATTAAAGGATAGTTCATTTTAAACACTTTTTAATAATCAACAACTTCAGGATAAGATGGGGATGAGTAGATAGGTTGGATAATTAGAAAATTTGTAAGATAAGCTCCATAAACAGTCTTAGACTGTTTTGTTTGCACATCTGCTTCCATTCTTTGAAGTACTTCTTTCACCCTTCAAAGTTGTTGTTCTTTGTTTATAAAATTAGGTCCAAAATATTGTGTTTCAATATATCTTCTAAGATTAGCATCAAGTTTAACCATATGATCTTTCAAAGATGTGTACAGGTTTTGGATTTGAGAATAGTGTTTTTACCCATTTTTGAATTGCCTGAGTCTAACGGTTAAGTCCATCAAGCTTGATACCTATGCGGTGAAGAACTTTGTTTTGGGCCGCAACATTATTAGTGTTCCAGTTGAGCACTTCATTATACAAGAGTACTATGAGAGGTGATTCTAGTAGAACGACTCATCATCATTCAAGGAATTAGTGCTGGAGCGGTAACAAGAATGGGAGAAATAAAAGGTGGCAGTCTGTTGGGAATTGGTTCTTTAAGGAACAAATGTTCCTTTCCAACAACTTTAAGTAGCTCATGAAGAGTCTTAGGTCTGGATTGTGGGTTTTTAAGCCCAACCTAAGATCTTGAATCTGGGTCATAGTCATCATGCTTAGGTTGAAGCTTTTGGGAAAGGCGACAACGGTGGATTTCTTTGGGTTATTGCCTTTGTGTCGAAGTTTTGCCCTCCTTTTTTGAACATAGGCTTCATCTTTACTGTCTGTGTCATCATTTAGTAAACATATTTCACAATTTGGTTCACAAATGGATGAATCTACATCCTACATGAAATGTCCTCAAAGATGGCTGATGTACACATGTTGTCCATCATATTTAACATTATGAATTGGAGGTTTATCTTTGTTTTTTTTGTGTGTGATAACACCGGTTGAAACATTAAAATAAGTCCAAATGTGCCAGAGGACTCAGGTTGGTCTTCATTGGGGTTGGTGTAGATGGATTTAATAGGTCCATCTCTTAGTACCCTATGAATAGGAGTAGTTGTGTGGAAAGAATGCCTGTGAAAAGAGTGCGTTTAACATTGGAAGGAAGATCTGCTACTGAAAGGGTTGAATAAAGATGAACATGATTAGTAGGTAAAGAGTCACTCATGACATATAGAAAGCTCCCCTTACTTTCATCAAGAATAATGTAGTCATAGTAAAAAATACTCATGATTTTGACACCATCTGAGCTACCTTTGGTCAAAGAGGAGGATAGCAAAAATCAAAGGTAAGTGACATTATTAGACCATATGAATCGAGAAAAGCCCTTCTCGCTATGACTCCTAGACTCGTGGAATATTTCATCAATAAACCTTAAAGGAATTATGTCATGAGTTTCTAGTCTATATGTTAGTCAAGTGGCTTATAAAACAAATTTCTATAACAGATTAAAGATAAATAAAGATTGATTGGAACCTAAATTTTAGATACGCTAGCCGAAACATAAGTTCTTTTCTATTTAGGCCATTAATTTTCAAGGTCTATCTTTTAGAAATCTAAATTGACCAAATAAACATAAAAATACATAATTTTAATAAAATAACCATAAAATAATCATTAATAAGTTTCTTATAAATAAATACTGTATATATTTTATATAATTTAAATATGGTCTTTAAAATTAAACTTAAATATAAGGTATTGAATTTAACTTACATAGGTTAAACTCGGGTTGTATGAATCTGACAATAAATTTGAGCATTGAAACATGCACAGAATTGTACCATGTAACCCTAATTGCTTGGGGAGGTTATTCGCTTAAGGATTGAAACATGTTTAATTTGGCCATCCATCCTAACTCGAAGACCTCCAGTCAAAGATACGAAACTTGCATCTTCTAACACATAGATGGTGTAACACAAACCTTGCACTACTTGCTTCCCTCGACATCAATACCTATTTCTTATTTTAACACTTGCTCACCTAGAAAAGCAAGCGGCCCAGATCTTTCTCTGTTTCTGAGTCGCTTACTCAACGATAGTCTTAATTTGCCTTCCTCTTTTATCGCTCTGTCTCTCCTCTGTTCTTCAATATTCGAGCTTTGCCACCATTATTTATTGCTACCCTATGACCCAGAGTAATGCTTGATTTTTTCTGGTTTAGTAAGGTTCGGTTTCTTTTACTAATTTTTATCCATCTGGGTTTTGGAAAGTTTGAATCTTTTTCGTGTTTTCTCCTCTTAACTGTTTGTGGGTTGAATAAAGGTGTGGCAGTGGAAATTTTGTTAATCTATAATGATTGGTTAGAACGTCGTACTTGTATGTGAAATCTTTCTTCTTTCGTTAATGCATTGTATCTATGTTTCATGGGTTTATTGGAGCATAATCTGTTTAATTGATGAAATATTTTCTTAACCCCTTTCGTTTTTCTCTCTGAAAGGTTTTTACTTCAGATAGTTCCTGTCCTCTATAATTCCTGTGTGACTTTCTAGTAAACTTGTATTATGTGAGCAAAAACAACTCTATTTTTTTTCCTCCTTTCAGTCGTTTTTATAATGTATACCGTGGTGTTGTAACGTCTTATAGTAATATTTTAGATGGTTATTAAGTAATCTAGTGGCAATTGATGTAACTATTTCAAATAACTAAGTTCTTTCTTCCTTCATACCTTGACTGAATTATGTGTAGATTAATGAAGTTTCCTATTGAAGATTGAATTCCCAGTGCCACAATGTGCATGAAGAGCTAAAAAAAATCGTAGAGGAAAGATACTGTGGCCCTCTGGAAAACTTGAAAACATGTGACGAAGTCTGGAATCAATAATGCTGATTTAATACGATTATTTTTGGGTAATTAAATAAAGATATAAACACCGGCAACCCCCACGAATAAGTGTAACCAATTGTGGCTTTGTTTCTCCCCTAGAGCGTGTTTTTCCTGTTCTTTTTGTCTGATGTATAACTGATTGTTTGATTTAGCTGCCAGCTTCTCCATTAAAGAAAGGATAGGTATATACAAATGAAAAGGAACACATGGTTGCTGTGGGTTTACTTTTTCCTTTTGGAAAGAGGAGCAGGATAAAATAATGCTCAATGTTTCCCTAGGAACTTCTATGAAAAAGAGCTATTTCCAAAATTGACATTGCTTCATTCTAGAATTAATTGAACTATCCTTCTTCACTTTGAAATCATATAATGATGCAGTGAACTTTTGCTTTGCAGTACTAATTTTGAGGGCCAGACTGCAATGTATGCTAGGAGAATAAGGGGTAGAAATCAGAGATGGGGTTCAGTCTTTCAGCAATCTAAATATTTCACCAAGCTAAACTACCAGGATCAGCCTTGTCGATATTTGAGCTGCATCAATGGATTAGGGTGCTTTACTTCACATGGGACATTTATCAGAAGATACCTGTTAGATTCAACCTCATCTAGAAGCATTGAGCAAGCGAAGAGTTATGTAACTCTCCATTCAAGATCCTTATGTTTTAAGAATAGTCAAATTCGCGCCTTTAGTTCACAAGGTGATGGAAGGGGTACAAGTGAGGATGAGCATGCATCTATGGCAGATGGGCCTGATTTTGATGGCGGAAGGCATAGTCAGAAGACATTAAGGGAAGATGCTAGGGGCTGTGATGCACATGCTCGACTTGCAGAACTAGATCAAAAAGAATGGCTTTCTAATGAGAAGTTTTTAATTGAAAGTAAAAAGAAGGAATCTCCTTTCTTAACAAGACGTGAAAAGTTTAAGAATGAGTTTTTGCGCAGGGTTGTTCCTTGGGAAAAGTTACATGTATCTTTGAAAACTTTTCCCTACTACCTCAAGTAAATATTATTTCTTTTGAATTTTATCTTTTCATTTCTATAAGAAGCAAATTTGTAGCATTCGGTTATTCTTAATTTGTGAAGAAGAATTAACAACTTGCTTTCTCATGTAGTGCAAATGCCAAAAGTATTTTGGTGGAATGTGTTGAATCCCATTTCAAGCATAATAACCTCACCAATTCTTATGGGGCACGTCTAAAGTCATCAAGCGGAAGAATATTGCTTCAGAGCACCCCAGGTAAACATGAATGGTCTTTTATGCGTATGCTATGATTTTTATCATGAACAGTTGTCCTTTAAGTTCATGGTGATTATTTATGGTTGATGCTACTTTCAGGCACTGAGCTTTATCGGGAGAGAATAGTTAAGGCTCTTGCACAGGATTTACAAGTTCCCTTATTGGTGCTTGACAGTAGTGTTCTTGCCCCTTATGTAAGAAGACGAGGATTGCTTTGAAACCCTATTGTTTGGCAATTAATTATGTTTCTAAATTCATGCATTGTTCGTCTTTTCTTGTAGGATTTGGCTGATGATTCAGAATGTGAATCTGATGATAACACAGAATCTGGAGAGGAGTGTAATTCAGAGTCGGAGGTTGATGATGAGAATGAAGCAATTACTGAAGAAGAATGGACCAGCAGTGCTGAGGCACGATCTGACGCTGATGATGATGTGGCTGACATGGAGGCAACTGCCGAGGCAGCCATCAAGAAACTTGTTCCTTTCAATCTTGAAGAGTTTGCAAAGGTAGATCTTATGAGGTGATGGGGTTGTATTGAATAGATTGTTTGTTAAATGCGGAAATAGACTTATCTATCAAAAATTTGTCACTTTATTTTAAAGTTTAGACTCTAAATGCAAGTCTAATTTTAGGTCCATGCCTTCATGCATTGACTCATTTGAATAGCCCAATAGATCTAACAGTTGAAAAAACTGACGTTTTCTAGTCTTATTGCTACTGCTTCTTTTAGGGTATTATTTATGAGTTAAGTGCAGTAGCAGACTACGGGACATTTATCTAATTGTACTTGATTGAGAAAGTAGCAATTTCTATTATGGTTATGTTAAGAGTTGATATAAGATCAGTCTTGAGCATCATCTAACATCTTTAACATTCCAGTTGAATGGTTTTTAATATGATATTGGAGCTTTTATTACAAGCAGGTCTTTAAGCTTGTACTCCCCAGACTTTCTGTGACAATGATGTTTTTGTTCAACTTCAGCTATTGAAGATTTAGTTTTAGTTCACTACAAGGTGTCATGAGCCCTCATTTTGCTAGCAGTTTCAAGTCTAGTCTTGATCCTCATCTGATAGTTTGGACTCTTGAGTTTGAATGGTTCTTTAAAACTTGTTCAAAAGAGAAGAAAAGGAATATCATGCTTATATACGAAATTGTCTAAAAATAATCTTTGTAGTATAATTTCTGAATTTTTTTCATAGTTGGCCTTCTGGACTTATTGTTTCTCATCTAGAGCTGATCTGACTAAACTTATCATACAGCTGAATTACTTTCTGAAAGAACGGAAAAGGAATCCTAAAGTTGAAATATGTTAGCTCATTAAGGTGTCAATGCCATTGGCTGTGGACCTGCATTCATTTAAGTACTAAAAAGGAGTATCAATGGTGATACATGCTTGCATATGTTTGTGTATGTATTCGGAGATGTTAGCTGTGCTGGTCTATAAAGAAATGCCTTCCTCTGATAAAAGATGACAGAGCAACTTATTTGTTTCCTCTTACGACAACTTGTCATGTTCAGGATTTTGTTTCTTTTTTTGAGCTTTGAAATACTATTGTGTAAGGAGATATTTGTTACCTTTGTCTAATAATCTGGAGGGTAAACTGAGTCCTAATTCTGGAGATGCTTCTGTACAGAGAGTCTCTGGAGAACCTGATGGTTCCTCAAAGTCCTCAAATTCCAAGGATGCTGACTCATCAGACAATTCAAGACGACCTCTTAGGAAGGGTAACAAAATTTTCAAATGCCTTGCTTCGTCAAACTCCCTATCTTTTCTTATTCCCTCATCCTTCCCCCCTCCTTTTTTTTATAATAATTATTAACTTCCTGTTTCAATTTCTACATTTATTTCCTTGTTTCTTGTTGATCATGTGGATTGTGTACGTGATATCATTTTAATGTGCTCAACCTCTCTCTATCATCAACCTCCTGTGAATTTTGGCTCAACATTAGATCTCTTTCTCCTTTCAGGAATGCCTTTGACAAAGTACATTATATGGCTCCAGAGAGACATGCTTTTTGGATCTAATTATTTTTAAATACATTTCAAGTTTGTAGTTATAAGTTGCTAACAAGTTTGTGATTCCATGCATCTTACTGAAAATTAATTTTGATTTTTCAATTCACTTACTAGGAAGGTGCATCTTGCATTCTCTTCTGCTGTTTTATTTTAGTATAGTGGTATTCTTCTGTTGGGAGAACTTTTCTATACAACTATATTTTCCTGTTGTTTTCACTCTATCAAACTGTTGTCCCCTACTTCAACCAGTAGTCAATTAAATAATTGTGCATATTTGTGATTGATTTTTGGTATTGTTAGCACCTGATTCACACTTAGAATGGTGGTGGTTGAGTTTTTTGTGGTGGATTGTTTTGGAGGTGTCTAATTCTGTAGAGGTGTTGCATGCTTTATTATGTGAAAATGATTTCAACTTATTATTGAAAATTGCCTATCTCTTTGGATTGGATACTTGACCTCTCCAAACATATGAAAAGATGAAAAGGAACTTGTCAAAAATCATATTTCATCACCACATTTTGGTCCATTAATTTATATTCTCACTTGACTTTCGTTTGCTAGGGGACCGGGTGAAGTATACTGGACCTTCTGTACGAATTGAAGCTGATGACAGGTTTGCTACTTCATTTTTTGACTGTGTGAAACGTTAACATGGCTTAAAGATCTATGATGCTTCACGTCTAAAACAATTTTCTTGTTGTTTTAAAAGACTTGCTATGTAATACTTAGATATACGTAGTCAAAATACTGTTGCAAGGGATACTTGCCCAAAGTTTATAGAGATACAACAAATTGAGCCTTTTTTATGCTATCCACTGAAGTTGCATCTACTACTCAGTAAATTATTCACTGGAGGCTATATAAGATATGCAAGCTACCTTATATTTTGATTTATATTCTTGTATAGTTGCTTGCTGTCCCTATGCACACCAATATCAGTTTGCTATTCAATTAGATCTTTATGAATTAGTAATTATTCTATGCAGATTTTGTCTGCCATATGCACAGTTATGGATTGTTTGACTCTTATTTTCCTTTTATGTGGAATGATATAATCAAAGGAGTTAGTCCAGTTGGGACGAGCAGTAACCTCTTGCCTTGTCAGCATGGGCTCTAGGGAGTGATCCGGGACTAAAATCTTGAATACATCAGACTGATGTTGCACCCCTAAGATTACCTAGTAAAAGCTGTAAATACCAAAAGAAAATGTGGAATGATTTCTCTTTTGATGTTCACACACATTCATGGAGTATTTCCTGGATTTCATTTTTTGTTTTCCTTGATTCTGATCCTCTTTCATGCCTAGAAAGTGGTTTATTAGTTTTTATTCAAAAATCTGGTCTTTTTACTTTTGAAGAGCTTATGTTCACATGTGGAATTGGAACTTTGGTGAGCATTTGAAGATAATGCAGTGTTGAGCTGTAAATTGGCTTAAGATAAAACATGGTTCATGGTCTGTCTTTCAAAGATCATTTGGCATGAACTTACCTCCCCAACAAACTTTGACATCACAGGATCATACTGGGGAAGATTTCAACCACTGAGGGTCTGAAAAATGCCTATACCAATATTCGTGGCAGGTGGGTTGGTAAGTCCTCATGGTGTCTTGAAGGAAACACATGGGGTCCTGCTATTGGCATTTATGATGGGAGATTTGTGCGTTCTGACCAACTAGTGAAATGAAACTGTAGGAGTTCGAAGAAAAAAACAGTAGGTTGCAGCTAGAAATGCAAAGTTGTACCTTTTGTGTTTCTGTTGTTGTAAAGCAAACCCTACGTAAAACCTGTGAAGAATATTTAGCAACAAATATTTCTCATAATTTGTTTCTTGTGCTTGAGATAAAAGAAACTTTTTTGTAGATGTGCTTCTCTATGTGTATCACTCTTGGTACACATAGACCCTGCTGATTCCCTTCAGATAGAGCCATAAGTTCCGTGATTATTAGACACTAGAAGCCAATTCGTTTTACGGTAGTGATGTACTGTATAAATTATGAATGACACAGCTACATTAGTCAATGGCTATTAGAATGAGTGAATCTGATGTCTGTGGCTATGTGGTAACTAAAGTGCTTCATGGCTGGTGTTGGTTGCTATACCTTGATAATGGTCCAAATTCTTCTGAACTTGCATTTCATGAATTGTTGCTTTGATTGGTAACTTTTACTTTTTTGGGTTATATTAAGAGATGTTGAATCGTTAAGTTTTTCAGGTTATTGTCTCTGGTTATTCTTCTTTTTGAATTATTATGTCTGTTCAGAGTTGTTACTTTGTTGTGATTTTTGTTTCTTTTACTCTATGCTTGCTATTTCTTTAACAACGGGAGATCTAGTTCTGTTTCTGGTATGTTGGTACAGAATGTTTACTTGCAATATCAGTCCTGTACTAACGTGTCTCACCAAGCTCTAAAAATTGGAGTTTGGACAATGATGAAAATATTGGACCTGTGGAGCTTTCATGTCTTTATGGTAGTTACCTTGTTGGGATCTTACTAATAGTTGATTGTAATGACAGGCCTTTATCAAGTGGTCAACGTGGGGAGGTATATGAGTTGAATGGAGATCGAGTTGCTGTTATATTGGATTTAACAGGTGAAATTGAAACTGACAAAGATAAGGATGAGCAGCTTGTGGATCAATCTGTGAAAGCCCCAGTTTATTGGATAGATGGTAAACTTCTTGCATTTGTAAGGGTCGCTTCCCACCTATTTGGGAATAGATCATTCTATGAAATTGAAAGGAAGAATGTATGAGATTCAAGATTCAGAAACTACCGAATACTTTCTTTCCTCATATGCTATACTTCCTATAATAACCTGCGTGAATCGTTCTAAAATGCATTTTGGATGCTATCTTTTATAATAGGAACTTTCTTGTCAGTTTTTAATGAATAATATGATAAAATCTTGTCTAGAGTTTCTTGTTGCTTTTGAGTGTTCATGCCTCCTTGATTATCCTTGCATCTTTTCTTCGCATAATTACTACGTGATGGACCATTACTATGTTCTTTTGCATTATACTTGTTCTTTGCAGAGGATTTGGAAGTACGGCAACTTTTTTTGCCCTTCTCAGTGCAAGTAATTGTATATGCTCCTTGGTTGTAAATTAACCAAGTAGTTTTTGTTTTAGTCAAGGACATTGAGCGTGACACTGATGCTGAGGCAGAAGATTGTTATATAGCTATGGAGGCTTTATCTGAGGTATGAATGCTCTATAAATTTCCTTCTCCTGACTTCTGTTCTTCTTGTTCATGTTTAATTTGGGTTGTTTCTTTTTGTTTTTGTGCAGGTTTTGCATTCAATACACCCCCTTATTGTCTATTTTCCAGACATTTCTCTATGGCTGTCTAGAGCAGTTCCCAAGTCGAATCGGAGGGAGTTTTTCCTCAAGGTGCAGGAAATGTTTGATAAGGTACCAGGCCCTGTTGTTTTCATATGTGGCCAAAACAAAGTTGAAAGTGGGTCAAAGGAGAAAGAAAACATTGTAAGTTTAAGATCTTGTATTAAGATAAAGATTATGTTAAAAGGCTTTACCATTTTTACCATTGTATAATCTATGCAATGGTCTATCTTTGTTTCTTTTACTGATTTTCTTTAGAATCTGATGTTAAGCAGACAATGATATTCCCAAACTTTGCTCGTTTGGCTAAGCTGGTGAGTGTTTAATAACTTGAAAAATGTTATGCATTATGAGCAATCATTTGTAATATTTTTACTTCATTGTTTTTCCACAGCATCTGTTCTATCGTCCTTATTTCTCTTAGCTGATGCAAATTCTAATGCTTGCTTCCAGCCTCTCTCCTTGAAACGGCTTACAGAAGGACTTAAAACGACAAAGAGATCTGATGACAATTATATAAATAAGATCTTCAGTAATGTCCTAACTGTAAATCCCCCAAAGGTACTTTGGATGCAATAAACTTCAAAAGTTGATATGCTATATGTGCAGGGTTAAATTTCTAAATATCCTATTTATCTGAGGACAAGGAGCCAGAATTCAATTTTTATACTGATTCTCGGTCACTGCACAACATTCTTTTTTCATTTTCTAATCATATTTAAATGAAATGGTATTTCTAGGCTGTTGATTCAAAGGTATAATATTTTCGCAATTTCATGGAGTCTTCAAATTAAAGTTCTATGTTAGAGCGTTTAAAATGAAAAGCCAGTTCCAATATGCAAGCCTGCCAAGTTTTGCCATGCATGAGCTTTGCAATTTACAGCCTGGATAAGAAAAAATGCAATTATGGTTTGGTCTTTTCAACTTGTGTTCTGGGGATCATTCTAATGGTTTCCAAAAATTACCAGAAAGGCAATTGAAACTTCTGAAGAGAAGTGATTTGAACTTTGTATGCAGGATGTTTGAGTAGATTACTTTAAATGATGCACTTTCCTGTTGTGCTTTAAATGAAACCTAGGCTTACATTGAGGACAGGGATGTCTAGAAATTTGAAACGTAAGCTTACTGTCAATTGACTATAAGCTATAGCATTGAGGACAGGGATATCTAAAAACTAGAAATGTAAGCTTACTGTCAATTGACTATAAGTATAGCATTGATAACCTGCTGTATAAGTCATATAGAGTTTCTTTCTCAATTACATCTGGAATTCTGCCACAATTTTTAGTCTGTTTGATCACCGGATATTTTTGAGGTTTTCTTAACATTTCCATTGTTTACCACGTTTACAGGAGGAAGAACTCCTTAAGACATTTAATAAACAGATTGAAGAGGACCGAAGAATCGTGATAGCAAGGAGCAATATGAATGAACTACAGAAGGTAGGATCTAACCATTCTTCTGGATCATAGTGCTGTTTTGCGTAGTTTGCTGAGTGTTTGGGTTTTGCAATTGATTGTTGTGTACTGACCAAAAAATTTGATAGCCCCGCTTTGCACTTCCTGTTCTTTAAACTTTTTTTTTTCCTTTGGAATGCAGGTTCTAGAAGAAAATGAGATGTCATGCATGGACCTGTTGCATGTAAATACTGATGGTGTGATACTGACTCGTCAAAGTAAGAAGTTAAAACTGAAAGAACAGATTTTAATTCTAGCATCTGAAATTTTAGAATAATGTGGGAAACAGGTTTTCAAAGTAACTCTGACCTCTAGAATTTATAATAATTCGGGAAGCGAGTTGGTCAAATTAATGCAGTTTGTTCTCTTTTTACTGATTGTAGATGAAACTTTGTTCGCAGGGGCTGAAAAAGTTGTGGGCTGGGCTAAGAATCATTACTTGTCAGGTTGTCTGCTTCCATCCGTAAAAGGCGATCGGTTGTCACTGCCTCGTGAAAGGTGTGCAAGTTTATACCATGAATATTACTAAGATTATTTTTATTCTTGAGGCTAATTGCTATCGTTTCAACATAAAGCCTTGAGGTTGCAATTATGAGGTTGAGGGAGCAAGAAACCGTAGTACGGAAGCCATCACAAAACTTGAAGGCATGTATAACGTTTACACTTCCTTATTGCTTATTAGAGTATAAACCTTTATATTGTGCTTGGTTCTGATGATTGGAAAAAATTGGCAGAACCTTGCTAAGGATGAGTACGAAAGCAACTTCGTTTCAGCTGTGGTACCTCCTGGTGAAATTGGTGTAAGATTTGGTGATATAGGTGCTTTGGAAGATGTGAAAAAGGCATTGAATGAGCTTGTCATTCTTCCTATGAGGAGGCCAGAACTGTTTTCTCATGGACATTTGTTGCGGGTACTGATATATTTTTAAGACTAATTGAAACTTTTGGTATTCTCTTCAAGTGTTTTCAACACATTAATATGAACTTCCTTTCCAGCCTTGCAAAGGAATATTACTTTTTGGACCCCCTGGAACTGGAAAAACTCTGGTTGCTAAAGCACTTGCAACTGAGGCTGGGGCAAATTTTATTAGCATAACTGGTTCAACCCTTACATCAAAGGTATACTTTCTGCATATACTCGATGATTCTTAAGTTTTGAAGTCATATATATATCCATGCTTTTTATATTTGTGCTATTCATGAGTTAACATTTTGTTATGGTCTCTTCTTTGAGTTTGGATGACTTGAACATATCAGAACAGGTTAGAAATCTGCAATTGATTCGCACCTAAATTAAAACTCATTTAAGTCAGTCATGAAGGTTTGCTCTACCTATTTGGGGGAAAAAAAGAGTTGTTTCTGCAGCAATGTAGGTGGTGCTACTGGAATATATTTCAGTGTTCAAAATTTACAAGAGATATATATCACTAGTTTCGTTGCAATTTGAAGGGAAATAATACCTTTTCCCAAATCATTGTGTACCATTTAGAGAAGTAGAAGTGTCATCATATGCAGTAACAGAATTAAAGTCTAAGTCCTTTAGCACTCCTGCTGAATGCCTCATTCTGTGTAATTCTTTGCATCCGGTAATATTAAACAAAACATATGGCTAGGATTGTGCTTGATGGTGGCTATAAGTCCGTGAAAAATTAGCCCAGTTGTCTGTTCTAGGGAGGAGTTCAATTACTTAATTGTAAGAAGAGAAGATAATTTTCAATTTAATCTGCTCTCCTTGCTTCATGCACGTAGATAAACATTAGATGAACATTTTCATGACAAGATGAAGCTATACATCCCTGACATGACAACTCTGAAGGTTGTGCCCACATCTATGTAATGAAGTACATTTGTTAATACAAGGACATTTATTTGTATTCAGCTTGTGCACACACATATGAATTGATGGCTTGGGAAGAATTCATAGTTATTAGTTAAGCACTGAAATTTGGTTTTGACATTTTCTTTACACAATTTGGTTATGATCTGAAAAGAGCTTAAGCTTCATTAATTTCTTCTTCTGACAGTGGTTTGGAGATGCTGAAAAACTTACAAAAGCTCTTTTCTCCTTTGCCAGTAGACTGGCTCCCGTAATTATATTTGTTGATGAGGTCAGTTCTCTTTTTTTTTGCATAATATGCTCATTTAGACGCAAACGAGAAAAGGGGTTGTTTTGTATTGACATTTTAAGCCTAGATTTAGCGATGTATTGAAACCTTGAATGCCATTATTGATTGCATTAGTTAATGACAAATAAAAAATCTAATTCTGTATGATCTTTCTCTTCCGTTTTCATCATAATCTATGGTCTCACTGTATCAGATAATAGAACTCCAAGTTGCAGTCCATGGTAACTTATGCAGTTGTGGCACTACTTGTTCTCTTATTACTTTCCAAAGAAAAATTTGCTTGTAATCACATTTTTTCTATTGTGATATTATTTTGAGTAGAATAAATTGTGAATTTGATTCTCTTCTCAGGTTGATAGTTTACTTGGTGCTCGTGGTGGTGCTTTTGAGCATGAGGCTACTAGAAGAATGAGAAATGAATTCATGGCTGCCTGGGATGGACTGAGATCAAAAGATAGTCAAAGGATTCTCATCCTGGGTGCCACAAATAGGCCATTTGACCTTGATGATGCTGTTATTCGTCGCTTGCCAAGGAGGTAATGTTGGAAAAATTGGAAATTGTAATTTATAACTTCCTGTAATTTGTTGTGTTATGTTCTCTCAAGTAAAACTTTTTTGGATATAGCAATTTTGCTTATGGGCTTCCATGGACCTGTTCAGGATATATGTAGACCTACCTGATGCTGAAAATCGTATGAAGATTCTCAGAATAATTCTCGGACATGAGAATCTAGAACCTGATTTTGATTTCCGGAAACTCGCAAATGCAACTGATGGGTATTCTGGTAGTGATCTAAAGGTAATACTGCTGATTGTAAGTTAAAATTGTGAGCATTTATGTGTTTATTTCTCACACTTCTATCTTGCAGAATCTCTGCATTGCCGCAGCATACCGGCCAGTTCAAGAACTTCTTGAAGAAGAAATGAAGGTAACCTTTGCAATCAATAAGCCTTTGACAATCTTAAGTTCCTCTTCTTAAGAAAAGTAATGATTAATAGTGACTGAAACTGAGCATGCATAAACATGCTGAGACCATCAGGTTTAGGATAGTTGATTGACCTTACTCCTAAGTTAGACAGCTTATGTGCATTTCTTTGTACACATTGGTTCAACAAATCTAATTGCTTTCACCTGCACTGCAGGGAGGCAGTCGTGCTTTAGCTCCAGGTCTAAGGCCACTTAATTTGGATGATTTCATTCAATCAAAAGCAAAGGTAATTTGTTAACACAGTTAACAGTATTCTGATTTGTGGAATAAGTCCAAACTAACTGAATTCATGGTGAGTACGTCTAAGAGATGATAATTGGCTTTGGTATTTACAGGTTGGTCCATCAGTGGCATTTGACGCCTCAAGCATGAACGAGTTGAGGAAATGGAACGAACAGTACGGTGAAGGCGGAAGCAGGAAACGGTCTCCCTTCGGTTTTTGAAAGTGAATGTGATCACGGCGGTTGGTTTAACTTAAATTCTTTGAGAAACAAGACGCGAATATACCAAAAAAGAAAAAAGGTGACAGGCCTCTAGGTTATGTTAAGAAGCGAAGCTCCCTTGCAGTAGCAATAGCAAAGGGCTTACATTACATGACAAGGTGGGTAGACTTTGATGTGGTGATGATGATAGGCAACGCAATTTCCTTAGAGCTTGGGAGGGTGTTTGTTATACCTTTGTATATTTAATAAATTTTGTTTTTGACTTCAATTGTATTATTAAGGGAAATGAAAACTATAATATAAAAAGCACTTTTATTTTAGTTTATTTAATGATTGATGTAAATACTTCGTCTAAGCACATAGACAAGCACATAGACCATCAAGGCAAAGGGTGTCGCAAGTACCGCAACCATCGGCCGGACAATCGGAAGGGGCGTTGCATGAATCAATATCACCATCGTAATCAGGGGAGCTGGGAGGAGCAAGAGGCAGGCTCCGTGTCTGTGACTCTGAAGTAACCATTATCAACAACACCAGTACACATGCAATTCTCAGTTGCTTCTTCATCTTCATCTACTTCTTTCCCTTCCTCCATCCTCCATCTATTTATAGTTATTCCCAGACCCTGGCATAGGAGGTCTTCTTTGCATGATGTATACCTTTTCTTTCTTTTGGTCAAGACCACGCTACTCTACATGCTTTTTATTTTAATATCTTCACTTCGTATTCTATTCTATTAGGATTCTTTATACATATATATGTATGTAAACAACAAATACAACACTTTTTTTTTAATTCGAGAAACCCTGTTGGCGGGCGTACCTTTTTGAGAGCTTAATTGGTGCACCAACCTAAGCGGGCGTATCTTATTAGCGATGGCTCAACTAATTCTTAGCCTTCTTAGCCTATAGGTAAAACTCTCGTTATCTCAGACTCTTACAAGAGGGGCTAGCATAGAATCGAACATGAAATTTAACTGAAGTCAACCCTGCTCTTAGCCATCGAGCCACACTCCTTAAGGGCAAGAAATACAACACATACACATTTTCTATGTAATTCCAATTAATAATAAATTATACCAAAAAAAATGTCATTTCCAAATTTCAAGGAACTCAGTAGAAATTTTGTTAAAACGAGAAGTTTCGTATGACCAGCGCGGTTGTGTCCTATTTCATTTGATTTTTTTGAAAACAAGCATTAGGTTATTTACGGAATCTCAAATCTCTTCTCTCTCTGAGCTGATATTTTGATCATCTTAGGAAGATTTAATAATACGTAGCTCTATTTTTAACTAATAGAGAGGTTATTTAAATGACTTATGTAAAGAAGTTGACAAAAAAAAGAACTAAAAATGATTAAAAATTTAAAAATAAAGAATAAAGAATAAATTAAAATTAAATAAATAGATAAATAATAATAAAATAAAAGTTAATAACAATAATAATAGTAATAATAATAATAAAAAATCAAGATAAAAAGCCTTACAAGTTTAGCAAGAAAGGATTAGTTTCAATAATAATAAAGTAAACGTTAAATATGGCGTATCTTAAAGTCTCCTAGTAAAGTTTCGAAACACACGTGAAAAACTCACCCCTGTTGATTAGTTAGCTGATGGCGGCGGCCGCGACGAGCGTGGTTCCGGCGGGGCGAGGCCGGAGAGCCATGGCAGACGACGAGAGGTTAGTGTTCGAGACAACGGAGGGCATCGAACCTATCACCAGCTTCGATGAAATGGGCATCAAGAACGATTTGCTTCGTGGAATTTACGCTTATGGTTTCGAGAAACCCTCCGCCATCCAGCAGAGGGCCGTTATGCCCATCATCAAAGGCCGTGATGTCATCGCTCAGGCCCAGTCCGGTACGGGCAAGACCTCCATGATTGCTCTCACCGTTTGTCAACTTGTCGATACCTCGAGTCGCGAGTATGATCCTCTTCTTTTTCACGAAACCCTAATTCATAATTTTTTTTCTAATTTCTTTTAATTACGTCCCTCATGGATTTTTGTGTGTATTAATCTGTCATGTTATAGGGTTCAGGCATTGATATTATCACCCACAAGGGAATTGGCTGCTCAGACTGAGAAAGTAATTTTGGCAATTGGTGATTATATTAATATACAAGCTCATGCTTGTATTGGAGGCAAAAGTGTTGGAGAGGATATCAGAAAGTTGGAGTTTGGAGTTCAAGTTGTTTCTGGAACTCCAGGCAGAGTCTGTGACATGATCAAGAGGAGAACTTTGCGAACTAGAGCCATTAAATTACTAGTCCTTGTAAGTGGTTTCAATTTGGATTCGCTTTCATTTAATTCTGTAGCTGCTGGCTCAAGCTTCTGTAATAAGTATCTAATCACTGAAATCTTTTAAATGTACTAGGGTTTTTGACAATATTCATTTATATTTTTGGTTGTTGTTGCTGCTGTCTTCTAGGATGAATCTGATGAGATGTTAAGCAGGGGTTTTAAGGATCAGATTTATGATGTCTACAGATATCTTCCACCAGAGCTACAGGTTTTGTTTCTCTTTTTCTCTCAATTTGGTTATCTAGCTTTAATCTACACGTACACCATCTTTTCATCTGTCTTTGGTTAGTTGGTTATGAACTTTCTACAAAGCCCTTTCTTCCCACTTGCCTCCATAAAAATGAAGAAGAATTCTTGAGCTAGTTTAGGTTGTCCACATATTGCCTTTTGATCGTTCACCTTCTTTTAACTCCTTGAAGCTGATATTTATATGTATTTTGGACCTTGTTTTATTAGCATAAATGAGTGAGTGGGCCTCTTGCATTCTCATTTCTTAGACAAGATGGAATTTAGGAATTGGACCAAGAAACTGGGAACAAGTATGGATTCTTTCCATCTAATCATGTTGAGAATGGTGTGCTAGGGTTCAGTTTGAATTACTGAGAATTGTGATTCCCATATTCTGTTTGTAGTACTTAATGAACTATTATACATTTCCTTTCTTCAAATTTATTTTCGCCTAACGCTCGGGAATCAGTGACCTGTTTTTCAAATTCTTATTATATAGTAATGATTGTTGGGACTCAATGACTGATGTGTTTTTCCTATTCATACTGTAAAGTAATGATTGTTGCTCGCAAGAGACATTAACTTTTTCTGTACCCTTCATGCTATTGCTCTCTTTACTGGAATACTAAATTGAGTGATTGCATATAAATTTGACATTTAAATCCTGCGCATGAAAAACACGGTAATTTCGT
>JANKOE010000008.1:22231607-22244883 GCA_026284465.1 Erythroxylum citrifolium | reverse complement strand
CGAATTAATTCGGGTAACAAATTTTCAAATTTCGGGTAATTCGGGTAATTCGAGTTTTACCCGAATTATTTTCGGACCGGGGTCGGGTAACTCCAAAAAATCTATCGAATTACGTTATAAAATTTCGAATAATTAGGGTAATTCGGGCCGGGTAATTCGATAATTCGGGTAATTCAAGTCGGGTAAGCTCGGGTTATAAAAAGTTCGGATTCGGGCCGGGTAAGATGAAAAAAATTTCGGGTAATTCGGGCTGGGCCCGAACAGTGAAATTTTGCCTCGAATTACCAGAATGCTCACCCCTAATTTTAAGGCCTATTTCATTTTTTTTTGTGAAACATTAACAATTTTTTTCATTGTTTATATTCTATATTTTTTCATTGTGAAAATGTTCCGAAGGCAATCTTAAATTGTTAATTAGTCGCTTAACTAGACTTCTTGTAATTTGTTTTTAGGTATATGAAGATGGTGTGTCGCAAATAATTCTAGGACACCTGGTTTTTGTTCTTCGTTCGGACAACATCATCCAAGTGCTAGACTAGATTTTTTTGATTTACATTAGGTATCCCAGTTTAGTTGGACTAATCCTAAGCCTTAAGACCACACCTTAAGAGTTCTAGAGAAGGTAAATTTGGAACCTCAAGATTTCTCAGGTTCTTACGTAGCCTGTACACTTCTGCGCACAAGGAGCCGTCATATACTTGATTGGTCGACTGCTGATTGATTACTAACCATCCTGTTCAGCATCAGGTTCCTAACAGCTCTCGGGTTCTATAGTAATTTCAACTCCCACCTAATCGCTGGAAGTGAGACGTCCGCAATTGTTCCTATCAAAGAGCTTTACTCAGAACTAGATTTTGTTTAGATTTGATGTTGATGGGAACCATGTTCATGGCATTGCTTCGGCTCTATATCATTGGAATTTTGCTTTAATTCATAAAAATTCACTCTATTACCTTTTTCTACACATGCCAAGGAGCAGTTCCAGTTCGGGCTGGCCGGCCTGACTTCTTTTGAAAGAGCGGGTGAATTGGAATTTCAATTGACTTTAAATTTTTAAATTTAAAATTAATGTATACAAATTTAAATTTAATCAAATTTTGAATAATTATAAAAATTAAAGTTTATCACAATTTATAATATAAAATCTATCTTATTTTGATTTTTAAATATTCTTTAGTTTCCCTCAAAAAAATATTCTTTAGTTAAATTTTAGATTTAATTAAATCTAATTAAAATGTAAACTTTAATCTTTGTTTTTATATATCTAATTAATCTACGGTTTGTTAAATCGGCAAGTTTACGACCCCGGAAAGAACTAGGGTTAGAGTAGACGGCATCATTTTCTGAGACGAGGCTCCTTGAGCCGTGAAACGGCGCTGAAGGCGAAGCTTCTTGATCGGACATACATGGCGTTACTGGGTTTGACACGGAACCTGAAGGCGAACAAGAAGCTAATGTACTCTCCCGCCTCCGCCTTTCAACATTTCATACAAAGATCAACACCGGAAATGGGGACGTTAGCGCGGACCCTAACTACCCCACTCCGAGGCAGTTCCTCCGCCACAGCCACCTCGGTGCAGTTGCCATTCTCAGTTGCGAATCTGTCGACGGTCTTGTGTGCCGAAACCGAAGCCTCCGTCAATCTCATCCCTTCACTCGGAATACTACCTAACGCGATCGGCACTCTTCGAGACTCTTGTATCGAAGTGTGGACTCGGATAAAGAACAAAATGTGGGTGCATTACATGGATTTTTTTATTGCGAATTATAACCCTCAACACCTGAAATTTCCCAAACAACGTAGAGGAACGATCAAAGGAGTGTCCTCCGGAGGAGGGAATCACATATGTTTCGGTAATTTCGGGCTTCAGGCACTTGAACCCGCGTGGATTACTTCGAAACAAATCGAAGCGGGTCGTCGGGCCATGACCCAGTTAATTCGACGAGGTGGCGGTAAAATTTGGATCCGAACAGTTCCTCACAAGTCAGTTACGGCGAAACCAACTGAAGTGCGCATGGGAAGGGGTAAAGGAGCAATCAAATACTGGGTAGCTGTGGTAAAACCAGGTAAAGTTCTTTATGAAGTTGGTGGAGTGCACGAGAATATTGCAAGAGAAGCTATTACACTTGCTGCTTCTAAAATGCCCATACAAACTCGCTTTGTCGTTTCCCGGATTCGATAGGCTTGCGTAGGCTTTACTTCTGTTAGTTTTGTGGGTTTTACTTTTTCTTTATCTGTATATTTGAACCGGACTCGGGCATTGGGAAGTTTCATGCTTTACTTTGTTTTCGAAAAATAAAGAAACAAAATATGCTTTCATCTGGGATTGTAAAACGCTAGGTTATGCATGTAGTATGGGTTCTTGTCTATATGCTCTGGATCTTTTGAATTTAGTCTTACAACATTTCTTGTATATCAATCAGTGTATTTGTTATTCTTCATATGTCAACCCTACCTATGAATGAAATCCCTCCCTCTTTAGGAGTAACTTTTCATCCGGTCCAATTAGTGACCTTCTAGTGTTCGCTGGATGATGAACCTAAGCTCTTGGTTTACTTGGGTTTATTTGCCCCGTGCCCCGTCCTTTTTAGTTCTATTTGTTGTTTCGTTGCTCCACAGCAACTTATATTGCTTGTAGATGGAATAAATGGCAACTCAATTACCCAAGGAGTTTAATGTTATATCTTGCATTACACTTGCTGCTTTTGTTGGAAGAATCTACCATTGAACCCATGTATGTTGGAAGAATCTGCCATTGAACCCGTCAAGCTCAGAGCTTTATCAGAGTGTATGGAGAACAAAGCCTCTTTAATCTCCTCCTTTATGAATTCTTTATCGAGCTCCTACTGATCTTGCTTTGTGATAGCTCTTATATTCCTTAACACCTCTTGTGGAAATTCCACTACTTCATGTTCTATTCCAAGGTGCTCTTTAAAGTAGTCATGGGTCATCCTCTTCAGATCCTCCTGGTTTGAAACTTACACTCCTTCATCATCAATTAAGTATCTGATGTTGTTTTTGTTCCTCCTTGCTTGTATGGAACTGAAATAGTAGTTAGTGTATCTTTCACTCTCTTTGAGCCAGCACATTCTTGATTTCTGCCTTAATTGTGAGTTTAGGGCCTCCAAAGCCTCATCGTAAGTCCCTAGTAACTCCACTTCTTGCTTTTTTGTCCTACTATCTCCTAGTTTAGCCATGGCGTCCCTTTGACGTTATAATATAGTTCTTACTAGTGTATTTTCTTCCTGAGGAACATAGGATCATTTGCTGTTTTTTGTGATTTCCCCCAAATTCCATTCTATTGCTTTCAGTTTTTGTAATCATGAAAAGCTTTTGGATCTATGTATTTTAGTTTCCATACCCTTTTGGACTACCTTCGTGAAATCTGGGTGTTTTAGCAGGGAGTTGTAAAACGTGAAAGGGGTTTTCCTCTTTTCGCTTATAGTTTCACAATCTATAAAGATAGGGTTACGATTTGATGTACTCTGCTCTCTAAAGGTTATTGAGATCCTTGGAAATTGTTGAAGCCATTATGGATTGGCTAGGCATCTATCTAGTTTTTTCATCTGGATTCTGGAACCGATCTCTAGTTTGCTTATTGGTCCAAGTAAAAGTGTTCCTATATCCTTTAAGGTTTGTTAGTCTAGTATTCCTTAAGAGGTCTTGTAATTCTCTACACTTCTATCCTGACCACTTACTACCCCTTATTGTCTCTTCATAGATCAAGAAGCAATTGAAATCTCCCGTTAAGGACCAGGAGCCTCTCACATTACTATGCATTATGTTAATTTCCTCCCATAGGTATTGTCTTTGGAAACCATGGTTTGAGGCAAAAATCACACACACCACGATAGGTTTTTTGGTGCTGATCTCAATCAAATTACAGTGGATAACTTAGTCTGTTCAATATCAATTAGCTAGTTCGAGTATAGATGAGGTAAAGGCTATTATTCTTCCCTGGTGATGTTTCTCATGATTTGTCAAAATTCTCCAACTTCTATCAAGAAACCGGAGACTCTTTTCTACCAGGTGGATTACAAAAATCTGGCTTTTCACTGATAAGAAGATCGTTAAAGCAAGTTGAGCATCAGTTTTATCATTCATCAATATACATTTTCCGAAAGCATGTTAAAAAAAAACTTACTCTCATAATTTCGTCAATTTGTATGAACATGCCAAGTTACTATCATTATATGGGGAGAACTTCTGAGAATGTTATTACAGTGTATCCTGATGTTTGACAATCCTCACTTCTTCTGTGTTCCTTTTCATTCTTGTCAAGTACAGCTTATGGTAAATTATAATAAAATCCAGAACTTTGCCCTAAAAATGCAAGTGACCAAATGACAGATGCAAGGGATGGTAATAACATCGTAACAGTGGAATCCAATTTTATTGTTCAGGATGACTGAACTGATACAGTCAAATAGAATCCTACCAAGAGCTTGTAAGAGAATTAGTACAACCCGATAATGAGATGTTTTATGAAATCCAATATCACTTGGTTTTTTCCGTCTAAAAAAGTGGGAATGAAAAAACCTTTAGACTTTGGAAGCTTACCGTTGCCTTGCTCGTAAGTGACAACTTGGAGAAAATTGAACTATGTACTTCCAAATGATTGGTCTCCATCAATATGCAATTCAGTAGCCAGAAACGGATCATGGCTCAACCTTGATTGCAACAAAAGAATATAAGAATATCCCTTCCTCTTTACCAATTGTCATGTTCCTCCTTGTGAGCTTCTGATGGATCTGGAAACTTCATTTTATATTTGCCAAATCCTATCTAAAATAAATCTTCCCTTCTTATGGACATTTGTATGCAGCTAAAATCATAACTCTCCTTATAGTAAAAAGTTTACCGCGCATAGAATAACATATAGCATTCTGATGCTCTCACAATTTCTTCATCTACTTCTGTGATCCAAGCGTCATCACATTTGTACCATTGGTTCCTTAAGCGCAGATATGTGACATAATGACCAGATTCCAGTCTACCAGAATGAGTGATCACGGCAAAAATCTCAAACTCCGCAGGTGTATCTTTTTCATCACTATCAAAAGAAAACATTCTATTTCCAACCCTGCTGCTGATAATGGATGATGACAAATACGGGGTCATGTCTAAAGTGAAAGGAAATGGCAAGTGCCAATCAATTTTTCTGGACAATTTTCTCACTGCAGAGTGCTCGAACCGTTTGATATGTAGTGACAACACCAATGGAAGTCGCCTTACAGACATTTGCTTCAAAGAGGCCCGCTTTTCTTTACAATTCTCACAGTAAAGTTTCTCTTCTGACCCCAACTTCTCTGGCATTGTAAAGAGATCCAAACAACCCAACAGAGTAGATCTTCTTGTGCTTTCCTTTGATGTGATAGACCTGTCGGCCGGCGTTGTGTTTAGGTCGAGTGAAATGTCAAGGAAAGGGTCATAAGTACTGGAAGTAAAGCCGCATGTCATGCAGATGAGATCTGATCTCAACATACCGGAGAAAACCCTATGAGCAATACATTGACAATCTTCATTATCTGCAGAAAAGAAGAGATGTGAAAGTTGAGCAAAGCTACCAACCAATCAATAAATGCCTTTCTTCCTTCAAGTCCAGAGTTCTCTGCATTTCAAAAGTCATTGTTCATATCATTAAAAAATATTCCCGCAGACACCTTAATTACCAAAATCTACAAACTATTCTAACATCTTTTTATGTATTCTAAGATTGTTCCTAATAAATTCACCCCCAATAACAATTATGGAGAGTTTTGTCACCTTCCTACTTAAGCTGAAAATTTGGAACGCGTAATGTTTTAGAAATTAAATAATAAATCTTAACTAATGAAACTTTTAACTCAGCACCATGCTCATCTTGAGTTGTATTGAGGAATGATTTCCTTGATTGTGTGAGAGTAAGACTAGTATATCTGGGAAACTTGCATAATGTTTGAATTGGTTGCACGTTTGTAGAGTCGATACATTACCTTCATTTGAGCTTCTTTCATTTCGATCTTTCTCATGAATCCCATCCAACACTGAAATGAAGAACTCATGGGCATCTTGCTGTTCATAACTAGCTAGGTTTGTTGAATGACGCCAACAACTTCATTCAGAGACAAATTTAGTTATTTAGCAAAATATACCTTCACTATCTCTTCAAAACATATATTTACGAGCGACAAAGAGATCTAGCACCACATATTGACTTAAATATACAGAAACGAGTCAGCCAATTGCTATAGCATTCAACTTCCATTTTCCACCAACCAACTTTAACTAAGAACATAACATTACAGAAAAAGATGAATGTTCTTCCCAGAAATCCTTAACATAAAACAAAGATTACATTTTTACAGAAACATTTTAATGAGGGAATTGGTCATTGCTTACAGATAGCCAATTGAAATATCATCTTAAGATGTATGGGCAAATAGAGGAATCAACCAAGTAAACTATAGTTTGATATCCGGACTTCAATCAATCATCTAGGTGACGACATTAAAGAAAGACGCATAAATGCACACTGAAATTAAAGATTTGCATGGAGATTATGAGGCAAACCTGTAAAGAAACTCAGCTGGGTTATAAGGCGTGCGATCCCCAGAAAACATAGACAAGACAATAGCGTCCATATTACAAGTCAAGCATAAGCGATCCGATGATCTTTTTCCACAAGTTTCGCGATCATGCCGATCACTCAAGAAGTAATTCTTGAAAGGGGGCGCATGAACTAATGCTTGCAACACAGAATTCATGAAACAAGTATTACCCAGGTTGTTCAACCCTCTCAATCCTGGTGGATAACACGACTTTGCCCTGCCATCCTTCGATGAAGCCAACTGTTCAATCCTTTTCAAATCCAAATCCACTGCTGAGTTCAATTTCCTCCTCTTGCTTGATCTCCTTGTATTATCTTCCAAGGTAAGTGTTTTACTTGGCATGTCCATGATGATTTTAGACACAACAACCCTATCAAAATCAGGATCATAGACCTGATCATTGCACATAGAGCAATAAAGCTCTGATCTCTCAATATCAACAGCTATATCGTGACTAATCTTGGACCGGGCATGCAATAGTATATGAGTGGAGCAAGAGAATGAAGAGCAAACCAAACAAAGAAAGATTCTACCCTGAGACCCATTACAAGAAATGCATCTGGCTATGAGATATTCACTCTTTTTAACGCTTGTTCTTCCATTTAAAGTGGCTCGCAGGAACTTTTCCAGGGATCGGTATCCATTTAAACCGTGTTTGAGCTTGTAATCTTCAAGATGCTTGCAGGGTAATGGATTGGCGTAAAAAGCCGCAGTTCTTGTGGCCATGTAGACGGTGATTGGAAAAGAAAAAAGAAATTTAATTTGTCAAAGATAAAGTATCAATATCAGCAGGCAGCAATCCTTGTCACCTAGACGATGATAAAGATGCAATCTTTGGATATTAGCACCAAAAAAGAACAGAAATGGTCGAGTATCGGAAATGGAATTGCTTAAACTAAAATCCGGTTAGAAAATTATTAATCTTGACAAAAGAAGTGAAAAAAAGCAATGGTTTACGGTCCGTTGGAGATGAGAACATGACTTACTGGCCAAGACAAGAAGAACGAGAAGGTGTCATTTGGACGAATAGACCGACTCTTTGGGTTTCTCTACAACTGGGTTTTTGTATGAGGAAGCATCTGAACCCTCCATCTCGATGAAACTTTGGGAGATTAAAGAATCTCAGAAAGAGACAGTGAAGAAAGTAAACTTAAGAGCATTTGTGTTAGCAAAAAGTTAGTTACATGTGGCCATTACCAAACGGAACGCTAGTGCAAAATTGACTTTGGTTAACCATATTATCATCTCCTGTATGCTGTAGAACTGTCTACACGATCTTACAGCATTGTAGTCAACGAAACATCTAAAGCAGGCTTTTTCGCCGTCCCTCCAATCAGTAACATCTTTTGCGGAACAAGATTTTCTGTCCAATTTTATGGTGTCTTATTGTGTCTAGTGAATCTCAGCTCATCTTTTGCTAGAAAGTTAACAATGCCTTACAAAATTGTGACACATTTTTTTTATTTTATTTTACAAATATTTATTTATTTAATAAATGGGATCTACAGAAATTGAACAAATAGATGTTCATATAATATGATAAGAATAAAATAACAATAACAAATGATCTGAACTATCAAAAAATTAAGAAAAATAACTTTCTTTTATGCACATTTTTGTTTATGCACATTTTTGTTTAATAGGTGTGGCGACTTCCTACATCACCTTCCGCGCAGCTCAACGCGCACGGCAAAATTGTGGGGAATCCACGGAGGTCTCAATCTGGCATGAACCCTGGGATATCTACGAGTCATCTTAGAAGTGGATTCCTCGGAGGTTATCAATATTTTGTCCTTTTTCTATAACGGTTTAACTGATGAGGTTTATTTGGTGACAGATATCCGCACCATGCTACACCGAGCTTGGGAGGTCCACCTGTAGCACGTACACCGCGAAGGAAATCAGAGTGCAGACCATTTAGCCGCTATCGCAGGCCTCGTCTGTCCAGGCCTGCATATCCTACCGGAAGCCCCGCTGTCCGTTTTGGAACGTATCCACTGGGATAAACAAGGCGCGATGTACCGCCACACTGTGCCCTAATTAGATTTGTTTTGTGTTTCTTTCCTTTGTAACCCAAAAAAACAAACGTACCATCATTTTCATTTATTTACTGTTAAACAATAAATTAAAGTCATGAACCAATCAGGGCTTGTCAATGTTTCATACTTGTTCCCCTGGAAAGTTAATGAATTCCCTCCCTTGTATCCCTCTGCATCTAGTTCCAACAAAAGTACATTGCATTCTCTTATTGTTAAAGGCAGGCAGTAATACTATAGTCGACTGAATGCCCAGTGTGCATGTGGTTGATTGGAACCCCCCCTAGGCTCCTACTCAATGAAAAAGGTAGATGATCACTACTATATCAGATATGCTTCTTAAGACGTCAAAGTATAGATAGATACCCATAGTTGCCAACTGCCTAAGCAAGCACTCTTGAATTCCTACAGCCCACAACAGTAGTAACGTCAGAAGCAACTTTGACAACGTTAAAGAGCTTTCAGCTGTTGAGTAATGAGCCACCGGAGCTCTCAGTACTTGTTCCAACTCACTGACATCAAACAAGAACTAAATGGCAAAGCAAGAATTCACATTAAGCATCTAGAGAAGGGCAAACGTCTTCTACGTTCTTGCTCATCTTTGCAAGAGCTCTGCTCGCGCCACCAGGTCCCTAGAAGGACTTCCCGCTGGTGACATCCAACACCCAACCCTTGATTGCGACGTAAATGGGCTTTGGTGGGTCGGAGCCGTTGTAGTGGCTCAGTTGCTCCGCCGTGAACTCCATGGTTAAATGGGAATGTTGATACAGTGTGAGAAAGATAGAATCAATATGATCAGTGGCCGGTCACAAAGAATAACTTACCAGTTGGCTAGCCCTCACCTAAGGCTAAGACACTGAGTTCGGTAAAACAAAACTCAAGAAAAAGAAGGTGACTTTGACGTGAGTAAGCCTTTTTTGTTTACTCTCACCGCAGGACGCCAGGAACACGAACCAACAACTCTCAGAGTGAGTAATAACCTTTGCATTTGAAATGAAAACTAAGCATGTTTAACGTAGTTAGATTAACAACTGGCTCTTAAACTTGTATCCATATCATTTTCTAGTTTTATACAAAATAAAACAGTTTCAAAATTTTAATCTGGTGCATAAGTAACACATGTATTTGCATGATGAGCTTGAAGATGCATTATTTAACTTAAACACAGTCCCTTAAAAATGATTTAAGGAATAAATAAACTTTAAAAGTACTCTAATTTGTTATCAATTATGGTTGAAAATTGGATTTCTATCCTTAATCAGATAAACTTATTGTTATATTTCTAACAGTCTTTAAGAAGTTTTGTAAATAAAGTAAAATAAAAGCACCACTTATCAAAATTTTATTTTCATAATTAAGATGGACAATTGCATAAAGAAGACACAAAAACTAGAAATGTCCCCAACTAGTTCCTTGTACTATTGAATATAACTATAGGTTCAAATTACAAACGTTGAGGGTTACTACTAACTGCATCCTAAATTTTAAAAAAAAAATCTAATACTCAAATCTAGAGACACCTTTAGAAGAAGGATTTAACTTTCAAAAGAAAATTAGTGTTATAATCAGTTCAAAAAATAGAAAGTAGGTTCTAACCCGGTGTACGTTATATATATCAGTGTGATCACAATTCAAAAGCAGATAAAAAAAAAACTAATACAAGTAAGCTAGGTCAATACAAGCACCACTGACAAAATTAATAACGTTCAATAGAGGAAACAACGGACGCAAGAATCTACTTCAAACTTCATGTTTAATTGTCATTTAACAGAACTGAAAGGAAGGGAAAAAATATATCATTATTCCACTAAATCAGATGAAAGTACAAGAATCCCAAGCCTGTTTACCAAAGATGATCATACACTGTTCACAAAATTCAAGGCAGTATCTAAATAAGATGATTTGCAGGGTGGTCGGTTAAACACCTAATGATCTGGTGGGCACGGAAGGAATTTTAATTCAGGTGCTTCATTGAAGGTCTTTCATCCTAATCTTCTCAAGTAATAATTAGTGCAAAGGAATACCACCACCCGAATATTCAACCTCCTGAAAATTAAGATCACAATCATCAGAAAGAATCCTATGGAAGATGGCATAGGTGATTAAACCTTCTCGTGAAGAAGATTGTTCTCCAAAAATTGATGTTCATGAAGGAAAAATGTAGGCAAAGACAAACTTTAAGGTTAGTGTGGAAGTATCTGAATGTCTTCAGAGCTAATGGATTTGTAGCTTGTTTAACAAGTGTGACCTATTTGAAGAATGTCTTACTCTCCTAAGCAACAAAACATAGTTTAGTTATCAGGAAGAAACAAATGACCTGAGCCGGGGGCAAGGATGAAACCCAGTCTGATGCATGCGTGGGAAGAAGCCCCAATGTATTGAGCTGCCAGAATTGAAGAAAATAGCATAAGCAAAATTTAAAATGGATACGCTCAAATTTCTTCTATTATATTTAGTCTTCTGAAGGATAATCAATTTAAGAAAGATCAAGGAAGTGGATCTCACCTTCCAGATACCCAAAGCTAAACCACCCAAATTTAGGGCAACAAAGAGTAACTTGGGCCCAAGAAGTTCTACCTTACTGTCTTTATAAGGCTCAAAAACTGCAGACAACAAACAGGAAGGCAAATGAAACTCTACATAGTGAAACTTCAGAAGCAGGGTAAGCAATCATGAGAAGCGTCAAACTACATGCAATGATGATATCCTATCCAAATTGTAACAAGGAAAGTTGGCAATTGAACAAGGCCACCTAAAAAATCAGAGGAGAATATTGAGTCGCATGTTATCTGCAAAAAATGTAACTCTTTATAGCAGCAAACCAGATAAGACAACATATTGCCAAAGAGAGGCCATAACGATTAGTGCTGTTTTGGCATTTGGTTCAGGACAACTGTTTCATCAGAGCAATAAATGATTTCTGTTTAACGCATATATAAGTATTCAATTCCACTAGCTGAGACAGAACAAAGTTTAATCGGTGTATATAACATCCTGAAGTGGGTTGGCATGAAAGACTCCACAAGTAACATTAAAATTCTAAGGAACTCTGTAGGACTGCATAAGTTGCCTTTCCATCAAATTCTCCCTCAGTCGCTTTGTAAAATAACTTACGATTACAACACAAAGTACAAAAGATACTCCGTTGCACAATGTAAAGCAGTATGACTAGAAAGTTTGTAACGACATACCACTTCCGACTGCTCGAAGAGCATTTATAGGCTGCCAAAGAGCTGAAAATGTAATCCCAATGCTAAATAGATGCACTGTATTACCAGCCATCCACATCATAAAGCCCATCATTAGCAAATTTTTAAAAGGGGCTTGCGCTACTTCCCAAGCTTTCTGTCATAAATTATATCAGACTGCAAATTAGCACTGCATTTAGGTCAGCCAATAACCTTTTAATAGTTGAGAAGAATACTAAAAGTTACGTCTTAATCAGACTAGGGTGAAATTGACTTGGAATTGTTGTATCAAACTTGAATCTCACTTACTCAACAAGATATCAATCAACGATTAAACTAAGCAGAGGATTTCTTTAATCCCAATATCTTTATTCACTTGTTACTATTCTAAGCCAACCCATACACATCAATCATCCTAAATTGTACAAATTCGGCAATCCAAAAGAAAGAAATTAATATGAACCATTCATTACCATCATCTTCATAACAGAGAAATATTCCTAATAAAAAAATTGAAGAAAAGGGGGAGAAGACCTGAGCTTTCCAATTAGCTTCAGCATCCTTCTTTTGCTTGGTCAGCGTTGAATCATCCTGAGAAATCAAAGAAAGGCAAATCAAAATCTGTTTAAAAACATAAATACTAGATATCGAGAGAGAGAGAGAGAGAGAGAGAGAGAGACCTGGTCCAGAGAAGCGCGAGAGAAACCAGGAGGATCCGGGATGTCTCGGGAAGAAGGAGCAGTGGAGTTGTCAGTGAAATCGACTGCCCATCTCCGCCCAGAACCCATCACCGCTTTTCCCTTCTCCATCGCCCAAACAACAACACTGTTTGTTCAAGGATCGAATGAAAGATTCTCCCGATGAGTTCTCAGATTCCCTTCGCTTTACTAATACAAACACTATTACGGCTTTTATGTTAAAGTACGTGTGCGTAATAGGCCTATATTTTAATGCAATATCTGTAATTTTTAATGTACAAATTTAATATAAAATTGACTACAATTTAAACAAAATTAAACAATTTAAATTACGATAATTCAGTGAAAATTTTAAAATTTAATTGAAAATTAATTATTAAATAAAATTTTATTAATTAATAAAAATTGATCAATTAATTAACAAATTGATATATTTTTAACAACAAAAATTATTAAAATAAATTAAACTGGACTAAAAAATTAAATAGTTCAAAGTTTGTGCATTTAAATCAAATAAATGATTGAATTTTTTAATCATTGATAATTATTATGCAATGTTTTGTATTTTGTACTATATCGATTAGTATCAGGCGGTATGTACTGTACCAGCTAGAAAACGACACCAAAAAATGTATACCGATAATGGATGTTGGTACCGGTCTCTATTGGGCTGTTTTGCTTGGTATCAATACAGACTAGTGCTAACATCCGGTCTGTTTCGCTTGGTACCGGTTAAGGATTTTTATTATTATTTTATTTGATG
>JANKOE010000008.1:22178663-22197171 GCA_026284465.1 Erythroxylum citrifolium | reverse complement strand
TAAATCTTGATCATTATACATCATATCTTGTACATAACTTATTGGCAATTAGATTTATGTCTTAAGTAAACTTGATTACTCTAGATTCATTAATCATTCATTCATCAATCTTTTTCTAGCATTATATGTTCACACAATTTCCCAATTCTCATTCATTCATACCTAATTCACATTTCTCACATCCTTTGGATCAGCATCTATAAGAACACCTTCATTCCTTTAACAACTCACAAATTTCAGATTTAGACACATTGATCTCAAACAATCCATTCCTTAAGTTATAACCTCAATTAACAAGCTAAACTTATCAAATCCTTAACCAATTAATCCAACAACAATCTAGGTTCATTTCAAGTCTCAATCAAATCCAAATACACCAAGGTTAAGTAACTTATCATTAGTTGGTTCAACAATTACACAAAATAGAATTTTTCTATTTCAGAGCATTTCCCATGATCATGGGGTACCTTTCCACGATCGTGTAAAGACAAAACAGAAAGTTTTCTCACTTTACTGCATTGCCCACATCGTGGGAAGGAACTTATGCAGGTCCTCGATCGTGTGATGGGTGAATAGAAAGGTCACCATCTATTTCCTTCAACTTTTCTTTCAAATTTCAACACCTTCATGATAGTCCATCGTTTATACCTTAAAGATACTTTAATTCCTCATCAGTTCAGCTCTAATTCCAATTCAAAATCATTCAATTGGTAACTCATAAACAATTTATCTTTTATGCATCAAAATCAAACAGAAACTTTCATTCTCTATCATACATGAAATCCTAGCTCCTTCCCCATTTCAAGAACACTACATTAGCACTTTTCTTTAGCATAAATTCACCTTCAATATACTTCAATTCTCAATCTAATTCATCCTTAAAACAACCTATAACTTATGGTTTCCATGTATCAAAAACAAAACAAATTCATTCATCAAATTTCCAGCACACTTAATCATCTATTCTACATACAATCTAACCTAATTCATCCCTAATCAATCATCATAAATGTTATGCTCACATGTGTCTCAATAGGGAAATCAATTACATACTTATTCAGCTCAAAGTCTCCTTAATTAACATGCTAACCAAGCCTTCCAAGCATTGAAGCATACCTAAGAACAAGATGGAAATAAAAAAGGTTTCAATCACAAGATGAAGGCTGCAAAATTTTGGCAAAATTCAAGGTTATGGAGATTGTGTGGGTGAGTCGATGATGAGAAGAAGAAGAAGAGAGCAGCATGTGATAAAAACAAAAGAAAGATGGTCTTTCATGCGTGGAGATCATGGGTGTAGGTGTATGGTGGAGATGTGGACACTTGTCATGCTAAGATTCAAGCCATATGTCTCATACTTCAACTACCAATTGTTACTTAATGTTTGGTCCATTTGTCTCAAAGTTTCCTAAACCATTTGTCACCCTAGTATACCACCATTTGTCACTCATTTATTCAAGCCATTTGTCACTCTATTACTAATGCCAAGTATCACCATTTCATTTGCCTAATCAACCTAAATTCTCATGTGCCAATTTGTCTTGCCCTTTAACATTTTTCCTATACTTAATGCACACATCTTTTCTCAATTATAATAACAAATTCCCAATTACTAATTATAATCATCAAAACAAAATTCAAGACATAATCAACACAAAAGTACACCATAATCAGTTAAAACCTTTTATACTTCAGGATATGTCAATTGAGTGCATATATTATCTTTACAATGTCTCTAAATCATGATTCATGTGTGTATGCGAATACGATGCATGCAAATAAGATGCACTTCATGTATTCTCATATGATATGACTCAATCTAACAGTTAAATCCTTAATTGTAGAAATGGTCTATTACAATTAGCTAATAACTAATACAATCCGCTGTTTGCAAATCATGATCTATGTCTCATTCCATCCTAAACAGTAAAATTAAATTACCTCTGACTTGAGAGGTTTAGGATGAAATGTAAAATTATAAACAATAATTCACTACATTATATTATCAACCCTTCCATTCCTCCCAAAAAACAAATTTCTAATATTACATCTAATCTATTTACATTCCATTCTATTATAAATCATTTCATTCCATTAAAAATTTTATGTCTAATCAAACATAACCTTAGGGTTAGCCAACTAATTTATGGACTCCTTTTTTAAGTTATAAGAATAATAAATTTATTTCAATTTGATTTGATTTAAAATTAATAAATCAAATTTTATTTAATTAAATTGAGAACTAAATTTAAATATTTAGGCAAAATTATATTTGAGTTTAAATTTAATAATGTTTTGATTTAATTAATTATAATAAATTATTCAGATTTATATTAACTTAACCTTCACTAGTTAAAATTAATTCAATAAACTTGAATTCAAATATTTAAACTTGATTGAATTTGGAATAAAAATTAAATAAGTTAATTCAAAATAGAATACATAAATTACAACTATAATCTTCACTATCGATTAAAAAACGTAATATTGTTAATAAGATAACTAATTTAAAATATTTAATTTTTACACATTTTTTAAATTTAGTATTCATTTTTTAAATTTTTAATCAAGTTACTAATATTTTATAATTTTGACAATTCAGTTTAAGACATTAGTTCATTAATAATTTGTTGATTTGATTAATAATATTTTTATTTTTGGCAATGTTTACATTAAAAAAATAGTGACCAACTAAACATACTCATAGCCCAACCTAAATGATCCACTAAACATACCCATTGCCCAATCTGAATGGCCCATACCCATTACCTAAAATCATATTCATATATAAAATAAATTTGAGAATTTATGGTAATTAAAATTTTAAAATTAAAAAGTTTTATTATGGTAAAATCAAATTATTTAATTAATTATAATCAATAAATTTAATTAAAATTAAACTATTTTAAATTTAGTTAAACATGTAGGAACCGTTTTACAAATTTTATGTTGCATCTCAAAATATTACTTTCTAACTTGTATATTTTAGTGAAAACGATACCGTAAAGCTTTCACCAAGAAACAAACAAACCCGGCCAGCCCAACTTGTGTCGGTTCGGTTTTGTGGAGAAGGTTCTGTCCTCTTTCTTGTTCTTCGTATCTCTCGATTTGGGACTGTACTTTGTCTAATGGGGAGCGAGGAAGAGAGGGCTTTAGAGAATCAGCTGGAGATTCAGTTGCAGGAGCAGAAAGATTCGCTCTCTGCCCTGGGCGATGCTCTTGCTGTTGACCCCTCCAATCTTGAGCTTCTTTCGGTATACTGGTCTCCTTCTCTTCTTCTTTCTTTATGCTCACCCTTTAATTCAGGGTGTATTCATATGATTGTTTGTTATGTGAGTATTTCGTGGTTAGAATCTGATTCCGGATCATGATTAATTTTTTAGTTTTGTCCTTTTGTTGTTCATCCTTCCATAGGCCCAGCGCCAAGATTTTACCCATAAAAGATTTGACCTATAAATTTGATAAGCGTTAAATTACTTTGTATTGCTGCCTCTCAGAGAAATTTCACCAGTAACGCGTTCTTTGCATTTCTGGATTTCGCTACCACTGAAAGCGGAACACTTCTTTAGGGATTAAGTTGAACACCCATCTCACTGGTCTTCTCTGTCTACTCTGCTTCAGAAACGGCTTACCAGCCTGTCATTGTGTCTATTGTACTGGTTACTCAAGTTATGTTTGCATATAGAATCTAGAGCTTCATTTTCTCCAAACTGCAGGGCATCTAGAGCCTGCTGACCTGGTAACATGCCATTGTAACCTGCTTCAGTTTTGGCACAAACCTTATGGAAGGGAAACTTTACTTGGTACCTGTTTTATGAATTTTTTTTTCCATTCTAACAGCTTATGCAGATTATTTCTCTAAAAGAAGCATTCATTGTGGGGAAGACTCGTAGTCAGATGTTTATAACTATATAATCTTTTAGAAGATGTAGATAAACATGTGCCTCTAGTTGTGCGTTGTATGTAGATTTATATGTGCCTTTAATTATGAGGTAACTTGATTCTTTCGCTCTTTAGTTTTCATTTCACACCACTTACTGAAGTTTGTGGAAGTTGGCTGAGTCAAAAGAAAAACATGATTTCTGGAAGTGGCTTAAAGTTTTTTTTAAAAAAACTATCTCAGGTTCAGGAGGAGCTTGTTCAGGCCATTAAAGATGCAGAGGATGGGCTCCTTCACCTAAAACGTGCTCGTTTATTACGAGAAGTGGATGCAGGACTGCATGACTCCAATGGTACTGCTGAGAATGTCAAAGTAGAACCACTTGATCAAACTGATGTTAAACCAGAACCTTTGGAGGAGCAAAGTTACTCTGTTGGATCAAAGTGTAGATTCCGTTACATCGATGGGCGTTGGTATAATGGTGAAGTTGTTAGGTTTGAAGATTCTGATACTGCAAAGATCTCTTTCCTGACACCTACAGCTGAGAAAATGTTGGTGCGTTAAATTTGCCAATTTTGTCTGTCTTTTAAATGTATTGCTTTTTCATGCTATTTGGGGATCCTCGCACACAATGCTAGAGTGCTTTACTGCACCGATTCTGACCTCTTTTCAAGAACTTTTGTTTTCATAGATGGCTATCAACATTCAATACGTGAATCTCGTTTTTTTGTGTGCATTTTTTCTGTGTCTGATTGACCTTTCAAATTCCCTCGTTTTTCTTTTGTTCAGTTGTTTGAAAGAAGCTTTTTTGACAGTTGCTTCTAGTCCTCAAAAAAGTTTTCTTCTTTAATATGTAATGTGTCTGTAAAAACTATGGTGTATCGTTTCTTTACACTATTTGGGGACTCACTATACTCGAGTTCCTTGCCACACTGGTTCTAACCTCTATGTTGAAACGTCTTTTTTCATTGATTGTGTTTTGGTTGACATTTTATGCATGTTGAGATGGATATCTACATATAATATGTGAATTCGTGAATTTCCACCTTTTGTTTTTTTATTTTGTGCCTGCTTGGTCATTGCGAAATTGCCTTTCTTTTTTCTGTTCAATTGTTTGAAATAAACTTTTCTTAAAGACTTGCATCTAGTCTGCAGTCAGGTTAGTATAGTTACATGCATTTGTTCATATTTGACCTTATCCTTTACTCGATGCATTTGCTCTAGGACATCCTTAGTTCTGACTGATAACTTTTTCAGGACATGAATCTCAATATGACGCCTTATCTGATGCATTTAATAAGTTTTCTTTTCCTTTTCTTCCTCTGACCTTCTTTGTCAACTTTTTATTTTCAACAACATGACATAATTGAATGTGATTTTGTTTTCAAAGACATGACATAAGTGAATGTTATTTTTCTGTTTTTGAAAAGGCTAACTGCAAAATGCTTATTGCTTGGGGGGAATATGATATAGTTGCTGAAATCACATTGTTGAGCTAGTCTTTAGATAAAAGTTAATTGGTTTCAATGGTCAGTGTACTGATGATAAACCAACCAAGTGCAGATATGCAAGTTTTTTCTGCAAGAACGATGTCGATTTGGTACTAATTGCCGCTTATCACATGGTATGTTACAATCATGTTTCTTGTAGACCTGTAGGCCGTGGAATTTATTCTAGATGTTTGATTTCTAATGTTTGTGGTTCCTGATATTTTGAACAACACAGGAACTATGTTCCAGCAAGGTGTTACTTTTCTGTATCCTAAAAAAGCAACTTCTATATATCTTCACCATCTATATATCTTCACTAGGAGGGTGCTATATTTAAATCTCTAATTGTGAAAATTTTGTAACATGTCACTTTGTCATAAAGATTATAAGCTATGCTCGGGCAAACTAATAATATGTTTGTTATGAATCATGTATAGGTATCCCTTTGATCTTTGATTTAATGTCTTGGCTAACTTGTGCATGGCAATTTTCCTGATTCTGGTTAAACATTTTGTGGTGCATTCACAATTTGGTCAGACTGGCTTCTTATGCTTTCCCAGATCAATGTTAACTCTTGACTGATTCATGTACGTTATGGTGTTGCTCATGCGCAGTGTGTTTTGTGCCCATGTGTGCGTATGTCGGCACACTGTTGTATTTTCTTATTAACCAGTAGTTACTAATATCTCAGAGTTGACGTGGTTCACACTGTCCGCAGGGTTTGATGTGTCATTGTCTGCTTTAAAGAAGTATGTGCCACCAGTATGGGATGAATCACTAGTAGGGACTAATATATGGGCAGTCTCGGAGAGTAATGGTGGAATCTGGAGGGAAGCTGAACTTGTATCCTGGGATGACAAACTCAGTGTCGGTCAAGTTGTTTTCCGTGATGATGGGAGTTCTGTAAAGGTTGGGAGTGAAGCTATGGCATTGTCTGTGCATGCTTTAATGAGCGATGAAGAAGAAAGTGATTCAAGCTCAGAAGAATATAATAGTAGTGACTTTGAAGAAAGTGTGGAAGGTTTAGGATTTCTTGACAGCTCAATGTTACAAAGAGGTGTTCAAACAGAAACTGCCATATTTGCAAAATGGGAGAATCACACTCGGGGTATAGCTTCCAAGATGATGGCGAATATGGGTTACCGTGAAGGGATGGGCTTAGGTGTATCTGGGCAGGGAATGCTGGACCCCATTTCTGTCAAGGTGCTTAAGCCAAAGCAATCTCTTGATCATGCATTGGAGTCTCAAAAGGGGGAAGGGACGAAAGAAAATCTGGGGAAAAAGCGAAGCAGAGGAGGGAAGAGAAAACAGGAGAAGAAGTTGGCTGCCGCGTTAAGGGCAATACAAGATGAAGAAGAAATGAGACCAGATGTTTTCAGTCTGATTAACAGCCAACTTGCGATGCATGGTAAAGCCTTAAACAATGGATCAGCGAAGAAGCAGTTAAATAAAGGCCCAGGAGAGAAAAAGGTGGATAGACGAGATCTGATTGCTTACGATGATGAGATAAATGACTTGCGGCTTCGTGTGGAAAAGCTTGAAGAGATGGCGAGTAGAAACAAAAAAGAAAAGGTGGTGTATGAGGCTGCCATGAGGAAGTTAAATGAGACTCGCAAAGCCTTGGCAGAAGCTGAGGCTACTCGTAGTTCTGCATCAACTGCAGTTGCTAGTAGAGAAAAAGAAAAGAGATGGCTCAAGTTTTGAGGTGCTAAAGATTCATGTAATATTAATACACGCTGTTTAATTGTAATGCTAGTAATTCGAGGTGGTCGCCCTTTTTTACTGGGATCGCTCGTAAATGGTAAGGTCTTCAAAGGCCATATCTTTTGATTCAGATGCAGATGCAATTATGATTCAAGTATCATGCTAACCGTTTGAAAATCCATTTCTTTGATGCATTGGACTATAGTAGAATGGAGTTGAAGATTTTAAGATTGTTTTGTTTTCGTCGTTATTGCCATTTTCTTGATTGAAGCCTTTATTTTGGAACTTCTAAATTGTAATTTAATCTTTGTCAGCTGCAATTAATTTCGGGGGAGCTCCTTAGACAATCTAGTATTCATTTTTGCAACTTAAAAATCATGCTCCACCTCCGCCATAAGACATATAAATATAAGAAAGTTTTGGAAACACTTGCCAGGGATTCTAAAAGTCTCCAGGTAACAGAATCAATGGATACACACACAAGTTACAACACAACTCCTATCTACCGTAAACTATCCCGTGAAATCACCCAATGGGACTGAGATGGGACTGCATCACCATTTTATAATCTCCTGTGCGTTCTTATGAAGTTTGTTGTGTTCATAGCTATAGCAGTGGAGCATGCATAAACTGCGGCTAAGCACAAGCTTGCTGATACTAGTAGAAAAGCCTTCCATTGCCTCCCAGAAGCTAGAATTGCCAAAGCAGTGAAGGCAAGAGCTATGGCAGAAAGAGTATTTTTCCAAATGGTGAAGGATTTCACTGCAGCGCTGCATCCCTTGCAATGTATTACATGGCGGAAGTATCGGTTGGCGAGGTTGGGTGCATGGATTGCCCCGATTCCCCCTTTGGCTGGTAAAGAAGCTGAAGCACCGGCAACAAGACCAGCAGGTGCATGCTCAACAACAGCAGGTACTTGAGGCAAAGAAATTGTGGCGTGGCCAAAATGATAAGGCATTCCATGCCCAACTTTGTCCATCCATTTCCTATACTCAGCTACCCATGTATCTGATGACCTCAAGTTGAGATACAGTTTATTTGTCGGGATTCTTTCCTTCATCAAAATCTCATTTTGAGATGATAAAAATCCCATATCTTGTTCAAAGACCTTGCATGAATTCTGGTGAAAGTACCATTCAGGAATCCACCTCACCGCAAACGTCGATCTTCTTGTTGATCCAAACCTTACAATAAGCATGGATTTTCCTTGTCCGGTTGGTCGACAGAGGAAAAGGCCTGAGAAGTAATTTTTCTCTCCCTTCTCGTCAACGGTTTCAAGGCTATTTGATAGGACGCAAGGGGCTTCAAACCTTAAGAAGTTTCTCCTGCCTTGATCCTTTTCTCTACCCCACCACCCTGCAAAACCCCTATCTGTGCGCTCTGTCACTTCAAAAAATAGAGGTTGAGCATCTTCTCTTTTTGCAGTCCAGTCTGTTCTGTCATGTGAAATCGGAACATGTGCTGGATCCATCAGATTTTCGAGAAGTATGGAGTGATCATAAGGAAGCTCATGGATGGTTGAAACATCTCGAAACCCTGGTCGGGCAAAGTTCTCAAACCAAGGTAGTTTACCCACATTAGGTGTGGTCTCTCGAGACATCCATATCCACACAACACCTTGGGACTCCCTCACCTCGTACGTCTTGGCACAAGCAGACCGCGGGATTTCAGCGCTTGCAGGAAGCTGCCATGAAGAAGATATTAGTAGATCAAGAGAGACAGAGTTCATATTAACAAGGGAACCTGAGCCCATGGCGATGAGGACAAACCTGAGGTATCTTCACACATTTACCCTCCCCTTCAAACTGCCAACCATGGTATAGACATTCAAGCCTTCCATCTATCAGCTGACCTTCTGATAGTTTGGCTAATCTAATATCAACCAAAGCCAAATAGAAAAGTAAATGAACTAAGCCAAAGTAACTTTCATAATTCATAGCCTAAAATTACCACAAGAATGCCAAGAATTCATCATTGAGGGAGCTAAACTGCATAAAGAATCGGTAATTTAAGTACCGCATCCAAAAATCTTCCCTTCGCCATACTAAGCCTAAACGAAAGCAATTGCTTTCCAGTTCTCAGCACTTAATGGAAACAAAATTTCAATATCCAGAGAAAATGAAAAACAATTATGGACAATCATTCAGAAAATAAGTTCACCGTGAAGAACAAAAGTTACTGGTAAATCCCTGATGCCCAATGCAAGTGTCATACAGAGAAGCTACTAGCGGTCTTTTACCTATGTGGGCACCGATCTTCATAACAACGAAGCTCACCGTGGCCATCTTTATACAACACTATCTGCTTATCAAACACAGTGAGGCCCAGAGGTGCATCATTTGGTACATCTCTAGTAAGATAAAGAGGGTACCATTCCTCCCTCCAATTATAATTCGCCGCCAAACTCTCTCCAACTACTTTCACATCACGCTCTTCACTTGTTGACGAAGGTAAAGTACTTGACAGATCTGCGTGGCACTTTATCTGGTTGCTAGCTTTCACGTGTACTGGTCTCGCGAGAATGGCTGTAGACAAAGTCAGTTTAGGAGTTTGAGGGAGCGGATTGAAAGCCAGTTGTTTAGTGAAGGAAGTGGCATGAAAGATACATGGATTTAGCGGTAAAGCCATGGAAGGTTCGGTTCTGTGTCTGTGACCAGGAAGACTGTTAATGAAGCTCATGCAGGGAAGAGTCCGGAGGAGGAACTTGGCAGGAGAAGGGGAAAAACTTTGGAGTTGTCAAATGAAAGAGGCAGATGACAATATTGCAAGACATCTGGACAATTCCTGACCACACAGGTTAGTTTTTTTCTTTCTTCTACCAACTTATTGTCTTTTACGTTCTTTTTCATCATTTTTCCAATCGAAAATTGACCGACGAGGGAGCGTACCCACGCACGGTTGTTAGATCAGTTCAGAGTCGGTTGCTCTTGCATGTTTCCTAAAACGCTGGACTCTTGGCGGGTTCGTTCTTGCTCAGTTGCTTCGGGGTGTATGTGCTTGTTTTTACCAACCACGTTAACCTCTGCATCAAGTGCTAGTCCCCGAGTCTTTTAGCAGGGAACCCACCGGTTAAGATCAAACTGGCTTGTCGATTATCAGCAATTTTTAATCTTGATGCTGAATAACACTGTAGAAAGTCGGTAATCATTGAGCAACAATTGATTTCCCAAGTCTACACGTCTTTTTGCTTGCTGATACCATTTATGTATTGCACGCAACCAGAAAGTTGTTCCTTTGAAGTCTAAATCAAGGTTCTGATCCTTGTAAGTTAAGCAACTTGTGGTCCAATTGTTTGCAGATTTTACATTTGAATTAAAATGAGAAATTTCTGTTGTGTTTCATGTTTCAGGACCACATCAATTTGACGGGAAAAAAAAAGTATCATTGTGCCAAATTCCTTATCCTTTGGGGAGGAGAATCAGCAAAATAGAGGAAAACATTCGATTGACACTGAATGTTGGCGTCATGGATCATCATAATCCAATCAAGCCTCGAACAAGTTCTGCAGATAGAAAATAGAACATGCAGTACTATGTACTGAACACTGACAAATTGCCCATTATAGCACTGGTCATGAAAAGCGGGAAAACTAGAGCAAAATGTCAGGAAGCACAGATAGTTATTTCCTTTCTTTGGCTAATTCCTAGCCTTTCACCTGGTTTTGATGGGAAAGGGGATATATAGTTCTTGGAGCACAAACAGAACAAATTTAAACAACCTTCTTCGATACAAAAGCTCCATAACATGTAGTAGTTTGGATGTTTTAAACGTCTTCTGACAAACATTTATTGCCCATGCTACTTTTGAGAGAGTTTGCTTTCTTCTAGTTTTGGTCACAACTCACAAGAATAAGTGAATACTAATAATTTATGTACTGTTTTCTTATATCAGTGGAAACTTTTGAGTCATTGTTTTTGCTCCCTCACCCATTATTTACTGAACAAGATTGTCGAATTTCCCCTACTTCATCTGTCTTCACTCCAAGGATGGTTAGCTTCAAGAAGGACTGGCTCCAACTCTGGAAAAACAGTTGTTGATCATTAGCGAAATCCTCTACCTGTTTCCTTGTTCTTTCGTCTGCAAGTAGAATAGAATCCGATTGGAAAAGACCTTTGTGGTTTATCAGGTTTCTGTAGTACTGATTGTCAAATGTGGCGGATGTTTCGGGATCATTGTTGACTGTTGTTGATGGGCTTGCCCCCTGGGGACACTTCTCCATTAGCTCATTTGCATAGGTACCGTCCAGAGAGGAGTCAACGAGACTACGCTTCCCCTTAGAGTCTTCTTGGAACCGGCCACTGAAAGAGCTACAATGAGCTAATCCTATTGTATGAGCTCCTGCATATATCCAATGCATGAAGTCATTAAATATTCAGTTAAAAGTCTGCTGTCACAATCATGACATTGTTGTACTCTTTATGTGTTTAAAATCAATAACTAGTTGCCAACCGCTTGTAATCGTTGTCCAGTTTGAAGAGATAGACCTGACAGGGTGACGAGGTCCTCCGGGGATAAACCTTTGGAGGAGAAGATCTTAATCATCTCGTCTATGGAAAAGCTTGTATCTACAATGTTGGGTCGAACATTTTCAACCAAAGAAACCATTCCATCCCTCCTACCAGTTGGAATTTGAACCAAGGGTCCACCAGCCTGTTTTCAGTTTAACAGAAATGAACAATTATCCAACAAACTGAAGCATACAAGCAGTTTTAAGGAATGTCGCATTACAGTTTTTGGTTTCTTACAATGGCCACAGCATCTCTGGCGGCCAGAGCAACTATATCAGCACAAGAAACTGTCTCTGGGCAGAACATTTCAAGGACTCTTTTAGCTGAATTGATAACTGAAAATCCTCCAAGAGACCTGTTTGCAGGATCACTCCGCTCAGTTGCATTTCCTTCTAGCAATACAGATGCATCACAACCCTGCAATAGAAAGCAATTGTATTCAACTTTTTGTGGGTGAAAATATCGCAGTTCCTATTTGTATTCTGGTCATGGAAAAGAATGAATTGAACTTCATGACATTTCTGGTGGTTGGCAAGAAATTTGATTCGGTTATTGTAATCTCGGTGACCATAGATTTTATAATAACTCATTTGATAGGATAAAGAATAAGCTCAGCTGGTACTCAATTACTATGCTCTTTCAGTTTCGTTTTCGGTCGTTCCGAGGAACTGGTGAAATTAACCGATGCGAGTGATGAACGGATGTCACAGAGATACGTTAGTTTAAGCAGAAACGAAGACGGGATAAGTCTCTAACCTCCACGAAGCAGTCATGAAAGAGCAAGCGCAGGAGCTTTCCTGGGATGGTTGGATCAACAGAGGAAGCCGACCTCACTGTGTTGGCAACCATTAGTTCTGCTGTTGGGCACGAAGCTGCATAGAAGTTGAAAGATAGACTAGCAGAAGTAACAGGAACAAACGAGAAGAGAACAATGGTAGAGATACTAAGAAAGGAGAAATGTGTTATCTCCATGAGGATGAGTGAGCTGTAACAGTTGAAGAGAAGAGATGATATATGTATATATGCATTCAAGGCTTGCATTCACATACAGAGGCTGGGTGGTAGATAAAAGAATTTATTAGAATTATCTAACACTGTCAGCTACTGGTGAATCCACTTATTACTTCAACAGACGCACAAGCATAGCACCCTTTCTGGACATGGGTAGTATTACTGTACACATTTCGTAATGATTAACTTCTGTGGGTTAGATAGAATAACTTCTGGAACTGCCTTTCCTTCACATTCTACGGGTTAATGCATCTTTTTCCAAGTAAAGCATCAACTACCTAACACCATTATATTCTAGAAGGGAATGCTCTTAGATCACAGCACTACAGAAAACTTGTTACAACTGAAACCAAGACTGCAAGTATAGGTACATTCTGGCAGGACAATGGACATTGCTCGGCTCATGTCTAACTCAGCCTGTTCAATCTATCCATCAGACACACACAAACACACCATCTGCTGCTCTTCCGTTGAAAATCTGAATAATTGCTAATTGTAAAATTGTCCGTGTCAAAATAAAATTATAGAGAGTCTTACGACATAAATTTATAAGTATACATACATATTATTTAATATTTCTTCAACAGCTTGCTATAAATTTGCATGGAGGTGAGGTTACTGTTGGTTGCAGTCATTAAATGACATCAGACGTAAAAAGTCTACTCTAGTCTCTTGATGGTAATAACTACCACACACTCTGGTTGTCAATAGAACTGGCGTCAGGTGCTCACAGAGGAACATCTGTGCCTTGCAAAAACCGATTCAGTTTAATGTTCTACTTAAAACAGCATATGTCGCCGAATCAAGTGCAGGAGTTAAGCTTTGCAAGTTACAAAAAAAAGCCCCTGAAAACTTGCTGACTTGAAGCATCAAGTTTTCAAAATCAAACTGACATGATCCCTGTGTCTTGTCTTCACTGGCCATCGCAGAAGTTATTATTTCTAAACTCGACTGCCAAAAAAGTTGACTAAATCTAAGAGTAAACCTAAATCATCGTCCAACGCGAAAGGTGACGAGCGAAAAGAGTGATCTGACGGCGTATTCCTTTTTGGTGACAGGTGTTCGTGACTTGCTGCATCGTGAGTGGGACGTGCAGGTTGAGCATACGTCTCGTGAAAGAAATCAATGTGCGGATCATTTGACGTTTATTGCGTCGGTCGGGGCGCTAGGCCTTCATATTCTTCTGGAGCCGCCCAGGAGTCTTCTGGATATCCTTCACCAAGATATGCACGGCACTTTTTACACTAGATTCCTGCGTCGGGATTTCGACTTTCGGAGCTAGTCTCCTTTGATTTCTTTTCCCTTGTATTAAAAAAAAAGCAAAATTTGACAAAATCAATAGTAAGTAACCTTATTTGTCCCAAAAGGTGGAATCAGTCACTCTAGCTGTTCCCACACCCGGGTCTGACCAAATTGTGAGGGGTTAAACCACGGTTTGATCTCTGTCGACCACTTAGTAGAGCGGCCCATGAGTTCCCGTTACCAGGAATCGAACCTTGATCTTTGTCCCAAGTTATCCTGCTAGCTAGATTGCCAACCAAGCTACCCGTGCGGGAAATTACTCTTATGTAATAAAGGGGTTGTTTTGATGTTCATTTGCCATGTCGATATTCTTTCAAGAACTCTCCAAAATTGTATGCCCGTGTATAATATCCGTACACAATAAATGTCAACTTTGAGAGATACGTAAAACAAAGGTGGGATCTTGTTTCTCCAAGCCAAGATGAACAAATTAGTGAGTGACGGCAAAGGCAATTATATCTATATAACTAAGAAGTATGCTACTAATCAAAATTGTAGGACTCATTCATGCCAAGAGTTATCTACAAAATATATGGACAGTAGGGAAAAGGTCACCGCATATGTGCATTCCCAAATTATTCATTTCATATTTCCATGTGGCCATCATCTTCCACAGGTTCTAGTTCATCCATGTAGTTAGTGGAGGAAGAAGGCGAGTACAACAACGTTACACGTTGAATTATGCAATATAGTGCACTTGAAAGTTGAAACCAATATGTTACGTAAATCTAAAAGCACCAACAAGTTTACTCAGCTTATTAATTTAGTTCAATCATGAACTACGTCTTTAATGTATTCCGCCAATTCTTATAAAATTAGTAGTAACCCTTAACTACTTTTTAGGAAAGTTTTTGGTAGGAGCTAGTGATCGATGCCCCAATCAATCCCAATTGTGAGATCCGCAACCGGGAACTAAGGGATGGAGGAAGGCAAAATAGTTAGTTTAGGGAACTTAACAAGAAAGAATGCTAGAGGTATCAAGTTATCGTGAGGAATTTCTATAACTGCAAAGTTCCATGAAGCCACGTCCAAAGTTGTTGGGAGCTTGACATTGAGTAAGAAAGGAGATACAACCACCCGCAACCCCAGATGCGAGATCCGCAATTGGGAACAAAGGGAAGGAGGAAGGCACAATGGTTAGTTTAGGGAACTCAGCAAGAAAGAATGCTGGACGTCTCAACTTATCTGGTGAGGAATTTCCAGGATTGCAAAGTTCTAATTAAGAAGCCTAACCCAAAGTTGTTGGGAGTTTGACACTGAATAAGAAATGAGTAGCATCAAGTCAATTCCTATTTGGGTTGTATTTCACAATGTTCCACTAGAATTTTGGACATTGGAAGGACTAAACTTCTTAACTAGTTCAGTTGGTAAGCCCCTTCCTATGAATAAACAGCTAGGATGGAAAGAATTTGTTATGCTAAGGTTTGTGTGAAAATAGAGAAGGATAGTGAGTTACCTTGGAAGCCTCGGATAATTCACAAAGTATGGAAACCAACTAGAAAGACGTTTGCTACAGGCACCTGTAATAAGATTATAGGGGGAGGGGGAGATTAAAGGGGAGGGGGAGACTGCCACAGAAGGGGAATCATAGGTAGAAGTTAATAACCAATTAGAAAATGTGGTTGTTAAGCAGATGGGTGACAAGGAACTGCAACTGAATATTTCTAAGGAACAACACCTAGAGGGGACTACTAAGGAGAAGGTTATGAATGTTGTTTCACAAATTAATGAAGATACAACTATAAGTTTGTAGAGTGGAGGTGATGTGGATAAAAGGGAATGAATAGGAAGATTTTGAGCTAGTTACAAACATCAAAAGAAAATCAGCTAGATCTAAAGTTAAGAACAAGATGGAGCCTTACTTGAATCTGCTAATGAATTTCTTATTTTGGACCATAAGAGGGCTTAATGATCCTCTTAAAAAGCAAGTAGTAAAGGATCTTGGTTTAGAGAAAAAACCTGTAGAAGTGGGGTTACTAGTACTCAAATAAAGCTTTCTCAGCTGCAAGTCTCACTTGGTTTTTTAGGTGACAAATGAAAACTGTACGCAAACCATACTTTTCATCACAATGGCAAGATCATTATTGCATATAACACAAAGAGAGCCACTGTACATTTTGGTTTCATTTCAAACCAGGTTATTCATGTTACATGAGAAATTCAAGATATTCTAGGTAAAATCGAACTCCCTATAATTTACACAACTGATCATGCATTTCAAAGAGTAAAGCTTTGGGATGACATCAAGGTAATCCACTCTTCAACAAGAGGTCCTTAGGTTGTTGCTGGAAATTACATGCAATTGTTTACTTTCACCAATTGAGGCTGATGGCAGTAGAACAAGGCAAAAGGGAGCGGGGAAGGAATTAATCGACGTTACTCAGAACCTTAATATGGTGGATATGAGGTTTGTTGTTTTCTTTTATACGTAGAATAATAACAAAAAGGGGAGTAGTTTATTAAAAGGAGATTGGATAGATTCATGGTAAATCAGCAATCGCTTGTCAAGTTTGCCAAATCTTGTGCTCATTTTGAGGAACCTAGATGCTTTAATCACTCTTGGATGGGTATACTTAGCATGCAAATTGTTAAAATTTTTAGAGTCCCATTCACAGTTTTCAATTATTTGACTGGAAGACAGGGATTTGAAGACTTAGTAAGCAACATATGGCAATCTAAGATGAAGGATACGAAGTTTATCAACTAATAAGGAGGCTACATATGGTCAAACAAGGATTAAAGGAATTCATTAAAACTAATAAAATGGAATTTGCAAAATTACTACAATAAGCTAAGGACAAATTAATAGTTGTGCAATAAGAAAGCACATCAAAATCACATTTTGAAGACTTAGGAAGCTGCTTGCTTGAGGGATTATAACTCAGCATTGAATGTTCATAACTTCATTCCGAGGTAGAAATCCAAAGTTCAATGACTTAAGGATGGTGGTGCCAATACATAGTTCTTTTACAGTAATATATTGGCTCGAAGAAATAGAAATAAAATAACTATACTAGTTGATTATATAGGAAAACTATGTACAAGTCAGGAGGAGATTAGGAGCATTGCAATGAAATTCTTTACGAATTTGTTAGGAATGGCTGAATTAAGTGGAAGAGGAGATATTTCTTGTATAATTAAAAAGAAGATTAGTCAAGAAGTTAGGGAAGCCTTAATTAGTCCAATATTAGTGCAGGAAATCAAAAGCACTCTCTTCAGCTTAAACCCATCTAAGGCTCCAGGGCTTGATGATTTTAATGCTCATTTCTTCTAAAAGATTGGGAACATTATAGGGGAGTTAATGGTGGAAGCAATCTAGGATTTTTTTTTACTCATCTGAACTTTTTAGGGAAATCAACAAGACATATATTTGACTACATCATATAAAAATGTGAGGTAGTTAGAATTACCTAAGGAGTTACCACTAAATTAGGCAATTGACTATTGAATTAAGTTAAAACTAGGATCTATTATTGTTTCTCGTGTCCTATATCGCATGTTATTATTGTTGAAGGAATTGTAACAATATTTAGGTGAACTATTCGAGATAGAATATATCAAACACTTTAGGTTTCCTTATGGTGTTATAGAGTTCTTCCAAAAGAAAGTCGACAATATGCTGTGAAATATATCAATTATTAGGCATAAAGTGACTAATAAAAATACATACATCATTGTGTTGGTATAAGATTTTATGGACATATTTAGTAAGGACTTATTCTTTACAAAATTGGGTCTTTTATCATATAATTGGCAAGATAGGATAGTAGAAAGTGATGACCCAAAAACTATTTACTTTACTTGATATAGTGCATACAAGTTTTTGGTCAAATTGTTAAGTTTAACCATTGCCTCTATAATTTTTTACAATCTAATGAATGATGTCTTACATGACTTTTTTTTAATGTAATCTATCCTGACGACATTATCATATATAACATTTTGATTGATGAACATGTTTATTTGTAATAGGTACTCGAGTGTCATAGAAGAATTAATTGCACATTAATATGGAGAAGCGTGAGTTTGCTAGGTTGAGAACAAATTTTCTGGGGCATTTGGTTAGAAAAACAACAAGTTTTAAATGGATCTTAAGAAAATACATATCATTTTAGAAGAGTATGTAAGGCTCTGGTTATGCATCTCATACATAATATATATAAAAATATGTAGCGGAAAATAAAACATAACCTTAAAAACCAAATCTACTCATGCATATAGATATAGAAAACAAAAACATGAAATATAAGATGTTTATATACCTTTTTGACGATCTACTTCGTTCTTTAATCTTCTTCGCGTTGGGTTGTCGTAAACTACAACGATCAACATAGACCATCTCTAATGAAAGTACATACGAAGATAGAAGGATGAAACCTCACTAGGAGATAATGAGAATTCTTTTTTTGTACCAACAAAGATAAGAACTCTTGTGAGAGTTAGAGAGAAAAAAAATGTATGTGTGACAAAAGAACCGTTCTTTCACTTTTGTCTTACACAAGATATACAAAAATCAACTATATTTTCTACACTATTTTCCCTTCCATAACCCCCATCACTAATGGAGAGTTATGAGAAGTTAATGGTCATGAATAGCATGCATTAATGGAAGTTAT
>JANKOE010000008.1:22166892-22178106 GCA_026284465.1 Erythroxylum citrifolium | reverse complement strand
AAAGGATCTTCATGAAACTTGTAGCTTCTGTCGAGAGCTTTCTGTCGCCATAAAGTTTGATATTTTTCGATATCGGGTGTAAAAGTTATGATCAGTCAAAGTTAAGTATTATTTGCTTTGTTTTGTAAAAATGTACATAAGTGTACATTTGCATGTACTCGGCTTTGAGGCCACTCGTCGTATGGATTTAGTCTGAATTGGAGTAAGTGGCCTATAGGAAAGTTGTAACTTATCTGTTAATCTTTCCGACACTATAAAGTACGCAAATTTTGGATGTGGGAATTGGAAGATATGAATTTTGAAAGTTTGGATATTGTATAGGATGATAATAACAGGGTAGAATCTTTGAATGAAAAATTGACCTAGTTAGAGATTGAATTTGTGTTTAAGTTCTTCATGAAAATTTTAGATTATGTTTTGATCTTTCCATTGGCATAAAGTATGCAATTTTTGGACCATGAATTTGAAGTTATGATTTTTGAAAGTTTCTATAACTATTTTGAGGTGACAAGTATAGGACAGAACTTTGAGTGGATTTTGACTCCCTTAGAGGCCAAATTGATTTTTCTGTCCTTCATGGAAGTTGTAGAGCTTCCTTTGAGCTTTCTTTTGATACCAAATTTGTCAATTTTGGAGTTATGGATAAAGAGTTATGATTTTTGGAATTTTGGATATAGATATATATGAAAAATCCTTTTGTTTTTGGTATTCTCCTCCCCTAATCCGACCCTTGTTCAATCTTTTGCTTATAATTTCTATGTCCGACATCCGATTGACTTGGTTTTTGAAGCGTTGGATTCCTAAGACAATTAGCTACATTTTCATGGGAAATTATGAATTTTAGGAGTTTAAATGGAAAGAGATTGATTGAATCAAAGTTAGAGGATTGGTTAAAGGTTATGAGTTAGATAATTTTCTAAACATGGTTCAGTATTTGGCAAAATTCAGGATCTGTAAAGCTCCGATTGAGTTGAGTTTTGGGGAAAAATAAATTTGAGACATGGGGCTACAAGTCATGTGAAGGGATCGAAGTTTAATTTAGTCCCTAAGATGTTCAATTTCTGGAGTGAAGTTTGACGTAATGTTCAGTCGTGGTTAAGTTCAGGTCTGAAAGTATTTTGGCCATAACTCCTTTGTTTCTAAACTGGTTTGAACATTTTTGGTGTCATTTTAAAGATAAGACATAGAGGAACATTTCTCTAGAAGGAAGTTTTGTCAAATTGTCTCATTTACCTAATCAAATTAAGGAAGGAAGATGTCAGTTTTTCAAAAATGTTTCAGGGGCAATTATGGAAGATCACTTAAAGGGTTATGTTTAAAGGCTAATTAGTAAGGGCAAAATGGTCTTTTATCTATCATTAAGTGAAAATATAAGGTGGCTGTCGTTTTATGCTAAGGAGAGCCACGACACTTTGAGCAAATGGAAGAAAGAAAATAAGAAGAAAGAAGGGAGGAGCAATTCGGTGGAGAAAGGGAAAGAGAAAAAGAGGGGAAGCCTAGGGTTTTTTATTTTTCCAAGCTTCCAAGAGGATTTTTGAGTAGATTCAAGGGCAATAATGTGGAAGAGGATGAAAACTCCCTATGGAGCTTTGAAAAATCCAAAAATGATGGAGATTTAGGTAAGAGCAAATTATAAACTTTGAGTTTTTATGAATTTTTGGTTTAGATATCTTGAAATTAGTATGGGTTTGTGAATTATGAAATCAATTTTGAGGATTATGTCATTTATGATGTTGAATTTGGGTAAAATTGGTTTAGGGAAATTTAAATTGGAAGAAAGAAAGAAGCAATGGTCAAATGAAGCCAGGGACAAGCTTCTAGCATCGATTCGAGGTGGGTAGTATGTTCATTTATTGAATTTTAAGCTAAGTATGTATTTTTGAATAATCAAGAAGCAAAACTTTTACAAATTATGTTTATGATAATGTTTAAACATTATGATTTTCGAAGGACTAAATTCTTTGTTTTCGGAATGATTTTAAGAAATTGCAAGATTTATGAAATTCATTTTTTTCGAATTATTCGAATAATTTGATGATATTGCTATGATTTATTAAATTGAAATAATTGATGGATTTTATTGTTTTGAATAAACGATGAAAATTATTACATGACTTTTTGGGTGAAAAATGTGCATTGTGTGTTTGATTTATGATTTAAAGAAATTGATGCATTCTTTGTGATGAATTAAGATTGCATGTAAGTTGCAATATGAATTTATGTGAATTGTGAAAGTATTTGTGTCAAGCACGACGCTATATGAAAAAGAAAGAAAAAAAATTTATACCGATTTTTGGATGGATTTGGTCTTAGGGTTCTAACGCGACGCTTTTCTAAAACTTTCGTTACCGGGATGTCGGACTTTGGTTGCTTTGATTCCTTGTTTTTCAATTCGTTTCGATTTTCGTATTTTCGCTTTTCCGATTAGGGTCCGGTTCCGAGATCGGGTCCCAACATGAACAATCGAATAAATAGATAAACACATATTAAACTATACCCTAAAACATGATACATTTCACACTTATCAGCATCCCCACACTTAATCGTTTGCTTGTCCTCAAGCAAACAAAACAACAAATACACAGAAATTTACACAGCACAACACAATGCAGTAATGAGACAACGATTTCAACTTCATGAAATAAATTTAATTAAAAATGCAATCATTCAATTCATTTCAAATCATTAATATGCAAAATCTGTGTATTGGGGCTCTGAACTAAATATACATATTAATCCAGACTCAAGTGTTAAATTGTTTACCCTTTTCAATTGCACACACTCATTAATAATTCTTTGGTCGTTTAACTCTGTAACTAATCTTAAGTACGTTTTCATGAACATTCGAACTATTACAAGTTCAGTAGGCTTTTATTCAAAAACACATTGTTATTTTTATTAACTTTTTATGAGTATATACTTAGTCTTTTTACGCGGAGGCAAACATTGGTAATGAATGTCGATCTAGTTACTTAACTAAATCATATTTTTAATTAAACTGCTTGGTTGGAACGTCATTCTATCCTTTTTACGTGAAGGCACACATTTGGGATGCGTGTCGATCTGGTTACTCAGCTATATCACGTTCTTAACTAGCTACTAGCTCTATTCATAATTTGAAGGCTAGCGGAATAGTTACTTATTTTAACAAAATAACAAAAAAAATTTTGCTGATGTTCAATCTCCTTTCTTATAGATGTGTCGGAGGAGGTGCTCATAAGGGCTTGGTTCGGAGGTATGAATTATCTTTCCCTGTGGAGAAAAGGGTAGACAAGTTGGCGTACCGAGTCAAGATACCCTCACATTTGGAGATTCATCACGTACTTCATGCAAGTTTTTCTAAAACCTTGTCATGCTGATAAGGAAGATCCTAATGGGCACTATAAGAAAATTTTTGATTTCTGATGAAAAATTATCGATGGAAGCAATACCATTGAAAATATGTGACAGAAAATCACATTCTGTCGATAAAATTGTCGTAATATATGGTAATTTGTGATAGAAAAATATTCATCAGTAGAGCTGGATGGGAAACTATCTCGCTGATTTTTGCGATGAAATATAACGATAGAATAGGAATTACCGTTGGTTTAAGAAGCGCGAGTATTAGGTGGCAAAATAAGCATTAAGTTGAAAGTTAAACGCCATCATTTGCTTTGACTGCAATGTTTTTAGTAAAACGTAAACGAATCGATGTGTACCGATGGAAGTGTATTTAGTTAGTTATTTACCTTCAAAAGGGTTATTCTGTTGGTAAAATTAAAATTTAAATGCCCCTATTTGATTCTTCTTCAGCATTTTTGTAAAATCGAAAACGACGTCTAGTTTTCATTAAACATTTGATCTTAGCACAAAGCCCCCTAATCCTCATTTTCACCTTGTGTTCTTCTTCTCTCTTACCGCCGGTTCTGTGTTGCCGTGTGTGGGAGTTGGTTCGCTTCTTGTCGTCTATCTTCTTCCTTCTACATCCATCTTCTTCCTTTGCGTGTTTCGGTTCCCTGAGAGCATTTTTGTTTTGCGTCTTTGTGGTGCGTCGGTTCCCTGCTTCCTTCTGGTGCTTTTGTGTTGTTCTTCCTTTTGCGTCTTCCTTTATTCATCGATTGAGGTTAGTGGGTTTTGTTTTATACTAGGTTTTGTGTACTACTTTTATAGTTTCCAAACTTTAGGATTTGTGGATGCTGAATTAGTGGGGATGTCGTACTAAATTCGTGTACTGAACTGTGTTTATGTGGATGTTGAATTTGTCCACATTTGGAATTGTCTGAAACCTTTGCCTGGTTTTTCATTTTTGAAATCCTAATTTTTCATTTTTCTTATAAACTCTAATTAGTTAGTTATTTTCATTTTGGTTAAAGACAGCAGATGTAAACTTATCCATCAAACTGATAGGAGATAATGTGTTTCCTGATGTTGTTGAGTTGAGATAAAGACTTCTAAGCTATCCTTATTGGCGCCTCTATTGAGATGTGTGTCGTAAAACTAGCCATAGTTGAATTGCCATAAGATTATACTACATTAAGTATTATTGTGTAAAAAGGGATAGTTATGCATTTTTTTGGAAGCTATATATCTGTAATTTACTGATGTAATTTGAGGGGCAAATTGGTATAACACATACTTATTGCTTCTATGAAATTTCACTCAAATTCTCTTTTGCTTTTCAAAATTTTTTAGTTCTAATTTAGAACAAGGCCTTAATTATGATAATCCTTAAATAATAATAATAATAATCATGATAATGATAATAATAATAAAGAAATGAATTTGAAAGGTTGTTAGTAGCTTGTATTTCTTATCTAATCAAGAAAGTGAAATAGAAAGCAACAACAACGTGTAGGGTTAGTGTGGAAATGGTACCATCTAACAAATTGATAGGCTCAGTTTTTGTGACTGATTGGTGAAGTATATTTTCTTCATAAAATCCTAAAAGATAGCAACTAATTGGTGAAGTATCTTCTTCATAAAATCTTAAAAGATATTCTGTTAAGTGTTTCTTTTTCCCTAAGCCTAAAGCATGACTTTCTTGTTGAGGAAACAAATAGTCTAGTAAGAATGTAATTTGTTTAACAATAAAATACTCTAAGCTTTCACGATGTAATATGACCCACCAATCTATAAATATATAAATTAAAATTAATAAACTAAAGAAATATTTGAAGAAAAATTATGTATGTAATATGACTTTGAAATCAAAGAAACTTTTTAATATTGTATAAAATTTAAATATCCTAAAGCATGGTACAATAAAATTGATGAATTTTTATTAGACACTTTAATATCATTGCAACTCTTATAATCAAGTTCTTAAAAAAGGACAAATTTAAATGGGAGAAGGAATTAGAGCAAAATTTTGCTCTTATTAAATAAAAATTATGTATTGCACTTATTTTAACCATACCTAATTTTGAAAATTTATTTAAAGTAAAGTTTGATGTTAATAGAATTAGAATCAAGGCTACTTTTTCTTAGGAAAAGAGTCCAATAACCTACTTTAGTGAAAAATAAAGTGATGGTAGCCAAAAATACGCTACTTATGATAAAGAATTTGATTATATTATGAGGGCGTTGATATCATGGGAATATTATGTGGTTATAATTTGTTCTCTATACCGATCATCAAACCTTGAAATATTTGGGAAACAAAAAATAATTGAGAACTATAATGCATGTTAGATGGTCAGCCTTTGTCGATAAATTTCCTTATAAACTTGTTTATAAGGAGAGCAAAAGTAATGTGATAGTCAATGCATTGAGTTAAAGAGTGGTTATAAGTAAAACCTTAGTTTTGAAATTTTATGTGCTTGATCATTTAAAAGAATTATATATTGAGGATGCTAACTTTAATTATGTGTGTCAAACATACTTAATTAAGAAATCATGAGAATATTATATTCATGATGGGTTCCTTATGAAAAGTAATCAACTTTACCTTTTACATATTTCACTAAAGGATAACGTGATTAGAGATCACAAGGGACATGCTTCTAATACTAGTTTTTGTATGTCATTATCTGATCTTAACAATATTTGGGAGGATTTTTATACGTACTTTATGTTAGGATTGCCAGGAACACAAAAAGGAATGGATTTTATTGTTGTTGTGGTTGACAAGTTTTCAAAGATGCCACATTTTCTACCTTGTAAGAAGATGGCATATGTGAGTTCAATTGTAAAACTATTCTTTAGAGAACTGGCAAGACTTTATGACATCCCAAAATCCAATATATGTAGTTGTAATACTAAGTTTTAGAGCCACTTCTGGACAATTTTAGGGGGGCATGTTTGATTCTTCTCTTAAATATTATAACTCCACTCATCCATAAACTGATGGATAAATGAAAGTGGTGAATAGACTATTAAGTAATTTGGTGAGATGCATATTCATGACAAGTCAAAAAATTAGGATTTTCTTATTACCAAAGTCGAATTTGCCTATGACAATGTTGTCTATTGTTATATTGGTCCCTCTCCATTTTTTATGGATTATACTAAGGTAGCTATTCATGCTACATAAATTTCAAGTTTATCCAGTTGATTTAAGATCTCTATCAATTACTTAAGGTTCCTGGCTAAGATCTTATTGATTATTGCTTGGTTGTAAGAACTCATTTGTTAGCAATATTTCTATTTTCAAAGAGATTAAAGAGAAGCTTTAGGAGGTATTCATTTTCCAGCTTCATTTCCTTTGCTTATTGACAATGTCAATAATGATTTTTCACACATTTTAACCGAATTTGTATATGTTTCTATATTTTGCAGCATAGTCATTTTGCATCTTTTTACTTCATTGAAAAGAAAACTTTTATCATCCTTTTTTATGTTTTAAAAGGCAAATGACTGGATTTTCTTGCATGACATGGCGACAATCAAATGCTATAACCCTAACTTCCGAACATGAATTTATATCAATTTACATACTGCTTTGATATTCATTGTCTTCTTTGCTTTTTTTGGTTATCTTCTTTGGTCGTCAACTCATTCTAGCTCCGTCATCTTCTTTGTTCACGTGCTTTAGTGACTTCTTCTGCGTGTCGGTTGACGTAAGTGAGTTTTGTTATTTACTAGGTTTTTGTGTACTTAGTTTAATTTGAGTATTTGTTTGTGGCTTGAACCTCCCATTTAAACTTCGTGCATTTTTAATGTAAATGGCCTGCACCAACTGAAACTTGTTAGTGGTATGAACTTCGGTTTATTATTGAATTAATATAGGATGTGTTTGACTTATAGTTTCAAATATCTAAATTATGTCAATGGGTTATTTCATTAATGCTCTCTGAAATGATTAGGTTCTCTTAACTTTTCATGTGTGAATCTTTACACTCATCTTTTATAATATAATAATAATTTTCTTCTAAACATATTACATAATTTGTACATGTTACAATAATGTATTAATAAAAGTATTCATATTTTTATGTTTACTTATTATATTTGTTACTAGTATATAATTAATTTAGGTTAAATATCAAACTTCTAACATTAATTTTAAATTTCAATAACAATATCTAAACCATTCAATTAAAAATTCCAACTTTATAAAATTAAGTAATTCATTTTATGTTCCCATACCAAATCAAGCTGACCAAGAATTTTCCCTTTCACGTCCTTAAGTGTGTCTTTAAATTCTCTTCTAACATATATGATTACAAAACAAAAAAAAATAGATTTTCAATTAATAAATAATTTTGATCTTAACCCTTAAACCTTAACTCATAACTCGTGATGCAGCTCTCGTGAAGCTTATTGTTGTTGTTGAAAAATACCACAAGCCTAAGAGTTAGAACGAGAACTTGTTTTCTTGATTCATAGGTGTAAACTTTGTGATTAATTCAATTGGTTAATACTTAGGGGATTTTATGTAAAGTTTAGATGTTCTGTAAACTTTGGCGAGCATGAAGGATACTAACTATGGAATCATTGTTTGAAATTAACAGTTTTGCATAAATGAGTAATGTTGATCAAAATGAGTAATGTTGATAGATCTTGGTTGTATAGACGATTAACACCTGATGGTTTAATTAATCCTGAGTCTGTTGAGGGAGTTGAAGCTTTTATTCATTATACATGTTCTCAACCTGCATATATAGATGGCCCAAAGATCAGATGTCCGTGTAAATAGTGGAAACACATTTGTTTCCTTCCCATTTGATGAAGTTAATTGGCATTTGCTGAGAAAAAGGTTTGTCCCCAATTAATTTGAATGGACACGACATGGGGAACCATTGATTTGTAGCATCTCAAGGGGTAAACAAGTATAATGCTCTGTGAACTTAAATGAGTTTGAAGGGGGGATTGGATTTAGAACAAAGAATGTGGATGAAAATGAAAATCCTTACATGCAAATGGTTTACAATGTAGCCAGTTATACCTTTTAGGAAAATATAAAAGATCTTGAAGAAGAACCAAAACCACATGCAAAATAGTTTTTTGAGTTACTACACTCAACTGACCAAGAATTATGGCCAAATTATGAGACAATGACTCAATTGTCTTCAATTGGTAGAATATTGAACATAAGTCTGAAGGGCATATTTCTGATTGTAGTTTTGATAAAATTCTTGAATGGTATAATGAATCATTGCCTCTTGATCATACAATGGTTGATAGTTTTTACACTATGAAGAAACTTATTAAAGGTCTTGGTTTGGCTATTGAAAAGATTGATTGTTGCAAATTGGGATGTATGATGTATTGGGGAGATGATGTGGAATTACAAGAACAAATTTTGTGGTGAATCTATGTTCAAGCCTAGAAAGCGTTCTATGAATCAGAAATTAGTACCTTGGAAGCGGATGTATTATTTCCCGCTAACTTCGAGACTTCAAAGACTATATTCTTCTGAAGTTCCTGCATCTCACATGAGATGGCATAATGAACATGAACAGGAAGATGGAATAATGAGTCATCCTTCAGATACACTAGTATGGAAACATTTCAATGACACCCATTTTGAGTTTGCAGCTGAAAGTCGAAATGTTAGGTTGGGATTGTCGATGGATGAATTCCAACCTTTTGGTCAATCTGGCCAACAATATTCATCATGGCCAATCATAATTAATCCTTATAATTTGCCTCCATGGATGTGTATGAAAGAGGCATATATGTTCTTGACAGTGATTGTGCTAGGGCCTATAAATCCAAAGCATAAAATTGATGTATTCTTACAATCATTGATATCTGAATTGCAGCATCTTTGGAATATGGTGTTCAGACATATGATGTGTCTCTAAAACAAAATTTTATGTTGAGAGTAGCTTTGATGCGGGCCATTAGTGATTTTCCGGCATATGCCATGCTGTCTAGATGGAGCACAACAAAATTGGCTTGTCTCTATTGTGGCAATGATTTTGATGTGCTTTTCTTCCAAATGAGGCAAAACATGTTGGTTTGACAATCACAGGAAATTGCTCCAGATCATCCATTTAGATGCAATAAACAAAAGTTCATTAAGAATAGGATGGTAAAAACTCTTCCTCCCAATTACAAAGGTGGTGGAGAGATTTTGCAGGAGATTCAGGAATTAGGCTTGTTGAAAGTTACATAATTTGAAGCTGATGAAGTTAATACAAGCATTAGTAAAAACTTTGGTTGGAGAAAACGATGCATCTTTTGGGATTTGCCATATTGGAAAACTAATTTGATACGTCATAACCTAGATGTGATGCATATTGAAAAAATATTTTTCACAATTTGTTCAATACCATAATGAACATGTAGGGAGGACAAAAGACAATGCAAAATCACGAACTGATTTGTAACTTTTTTGTAGAAGAAATGAGTTACATAAAGATCTTTGCACCAGTAAATATCCGAAAGCATGTTACACTTTGGACAAAAACAAAAGGAAATATTGTGTGAATGGTTAAAAAGTCAAAAGTTTCCCGATGATTATATTTCAAACTTGGCAAGGTATGTGGACATGAGGATGTACAAATTATTTGGGATGAAAAGTCATGATTTTCATATGTTTAGGCAAAGGATAATTCCAATTACATTTTAGGAGTTGCTACCGAATAAGGTTTGGGAAGTACTAACATAATTAAGTTTGTTTTTCAAAAGTTTAACATCATCTGAAATCAAGTTGACTGAAATGGAAAAACTAGAAAGGGAAATTCCAGTAATTTTGTGCAAATTAGAAGGGATTTTTTCTCTAAGCTTCTTTGACTACATAGAGCATCCACCTGTGCATTTAGCATATGAGGCAAAACTAGCTAGTCTATTTCAATATCAATGGATGTATCCGTTTGAGAGGTAATTCAACAAAAATGATTGTAATTGAAGTAATAACATGTTTTAACAACTAAATTGTAATAACCCTATTCGCTAATATAGGTATTTGCATCACTAGAAAAAAAATGTCAAAAACAAGGCTATAGTTGAAGGTTAGATATGTAATGCTTATTTAGTGGAGGAAACTAGTACATTTTGTTCATATTATTTCCAGTTGCATGTTCACACAAGAGAAAGAAAAGTTCATCGTAATGATGTTGGGGGAGGAACGAATGATGCTGATAGTAACTTATCCATTTTCACATATCCTGGACAAACTTATGGATGTTCAACAAGAAGAATGTTAACAGAGGAAGAAATTGAGGCTACCCATGGTTACATTTTATTGAACTGTCAAGAGGTTCAACCTTTCATGCAGTAAGTTGAAATTGATTATTTGGGTTTTGAAATTTAGTGTTGTTCATAACTGAAATACATAATAATATTTTTAGATTATATAAGGAATTGTTACGTGAGCTAATGCCTGACAAAACACAAGATGATATAAATAAAGAAGTTGGAAGATACTTTTCTAGATGGTTCGAGAAATATGTAAGTTTTCACTTATAAATATTGAAATGATTGAATTATAAGATTTAAGTGTCCAAAGAGACAACGTGATATAATGCAACCTAGGTTTAGACAATGATTCAGAGGTACTTACTGTTAAGGTGAACCATCATACTCTGCAGCTGCAACTGAATCACCTCCTCCTCTCTAACTATTATACTTGCAGATGAGGCATCACCTTCCGTACTTAATAGTGATAGAGATACCAGAGGTAAACAATGCGGATGAAGGAGGCGGCCGCCAGCCTAGAGCTGAAGGACCTGATGGAGGAACTTATATCACAATTGTCAATAATCTGTAAGTGAAAATACATAAAACACTATATGTTTATAATTAAGTTATAGGTTTAAATTTTAAAAATGGTATAAAATTATT
>JANKOE010000008.1:21879810-21894558 GCA_026284465.1 Erythroxylum citrifolium | reverse complement strand
CCAAAGGAGTCTGTTTTTGTGTTGTTGAACATGTTTTTAGTTAACACTTTTGGGCCTGTAATAACTTTGAATTTCTGTTTTCTGACAGTATGATGTGATGATTGTAAGCACTGTTTGAGATGTTGTGTGTGAACTAGTTTGATTTGATTGTACTATTTTGGGTGGCATCCACATATCCTCCCAGGGGATATTTGGGTGTTACAACAACATTAGCTTGTTCTTGTCATTTGCTTTCAATTACAAACATAAGTTATGCACACTGTAATGGTTTTATTATCAATTAAAATAATTTTAATGTTATATTATCAATTAATTTTCTAATTAATCAAAGTGTATATATATATATACAAATTAATTTGTTATGAATAGATAATTGGTAACTCTTAACATTATGCATTTATCATAATATCATGAAACTGGAATTTATTAAAAAAAATTGTAACCTGTTATTACCGACGAAATAAAAATATCGTCGGAAATTTTATATTTTTTTTACCGATGGTAATACTATCACCGTCGGTAAGGAAGATGACGTTTCTTGTTCATTACCTTCGGTTTACCTATCGAATCTTGTCCGTTGCTAAATGTTACTAACGGAAATTCCCTTTACTTTTTGCTGTTGATAATATTTACTGACGTAAAATAGACCGTTGGTAATATATTTTGGGTCGTTGGTAAATTACCAAACCGTCGGTTACTTTAACTATGATCCTTTTAACGACGATTTTGTCCAATTGACCGTTTACCGACGGAATAGTTCGTCGATAAATAATTGATTTCTTGTAGTGTTATCTTCTTTCATGTTATCCAAAAATATCACAAAAGCTAATACACATTAAATTTTAAGATAAAATAACAATTGAGAACAAACACTTATATGGCATATTTTTAGAATGAAAACATGGCATCTCATCAATTCCATCAAAGTCAAATAAACAAGTGTTGAGACCCTCTCATGGATTTGACCATATACACTCAAAGCATTTATGGTTCAATAAGCTCTCAAGTCAAAGAATAATGAGTAATTTCCATAAGCTTGCTTATGAATCATATCTCTGCTACTAACAAAAATAAACTTAATTCATAAATCAAGGGGACTTGATAAGGCTTGTAATGTGACTTAGGTAAGATATGACCAAAAAAAAGTTTTTAGGTTAAATAAATTGAAGGAGTTCATACAAACTTATCCATAAAAGTTTTAACTCAATTAGTCAAAAACTTAATTGATTCAAATAACATCCTTTTCAATCACCTTATTGTTTTTTCTTATTCTTTTTTATTTTTATGTTCTTGAACAAGAACATCAAAGAGGAAATTTATTTTTTTATTTTTTATACTCCTCCCCCCTTTTATAAAAGCTGAAAAATCAAAACAATGCAACTTGATCAACCAATTTATTTTAATGGAGGTTGGTGTCTTTGCTTCCCTCTTTCATTTTCATAGCTAAAGTTTATGTGATCTCTCTGTCTTAAATTATAATGATTAGAATAAAGGTCATAGTTCTATTGAGGTTGATCAGGAAATCCCCCTATTACATAAACTTTTTGAATGGAGTCTTGTTGTAATATAGGGCATATATCTGTAGGATGACCAGAGAATATGCATATTCGGCACACTTATGCCGATTACAATTGAACAATAATCATTTGACGAACTAAAGTAGTTAAATCAGAAATTTTATCCTCAAGGTTAGTATTACTTACCTCGTTTACATATTTAACAACTCTATCCACCCCTATCACAATTGTTGAGAAATTTTATTCATGTTTGATATCATTTATCTGGCTCCTTTAGGTGTTTTATTTACTGAACTTCTCCACCAATTACATCTACCATACTCCTATCGATTGGCAATAGCATTTATAGAAGTACAGGATTAAATTTTAATCTGGGATTGGATGGAGTGGGCAGCTAGCATATAACTCTTTAAACCTCTTCCAATATTCATACAATGTTTTTCAAGTGAATTGTCTTTTCTTACATATCTCCTTTATAATATTGGTAGTTCATGATAAAGAATTTATCTAAGAACAACCTTTTCATTTGTTTCACTATTTTTACTAAGCCAAAGGGAAGATAATATAACTAATCATTTACCTTATCTTTCAAAGAAAATGGAAAGCCTCTGAGATTAATTTATTCTTCTATCACCCCTTGTGGCTTCATTTTAGAGCAAATAACACGAAATTCTTTAAGGGTTATTGTGGATTTTCACCTACAAGACCATAAAAAATAAGGAATAAGTGAATCAAACCATAATTTAGTTTGAAATCTAAACATTTGCAAATAATATGAATAAGGATAATTGATTCAAAAATGCAACTGCTAACTCCCTCAATATTCTATTGTTAGGATTTGTCATCTTTCCTTCATCAACTTCTTAGAAATTATAATCTTCAACAATCATTAAGTCTATCTCAACTTTCACTTCTAGAGGTGAACAACCTTTTCCTTGCTTAATCTCTTTCCTTAAACGATGGGCTATCTTCTCAATATTAGGATTGTATTACAATTCACCTGTCTGAGAAGAATGAGTCATACAAGACAAAAAATTAACAATAAACTACAAAATATCACAAATAAACTTGGAAATTAAAATAGTTCCCAACAATGATACCAAAATTTTGATCAAGTTATTAAAGCCTTTAAAATCACTTGTCTGAGAAGAACGAATCATACAAGACAAAGAATAGCAATAAAATACAAAATATCACAAAGAAACTAGGAAACTAAATAGTTCCCAACAATGATGCCAAAATTTTTATCAGGTTATTGAAGCCCTTAAAATTAATTCCGACTCACTAAATGCTTGTAGTAGTTGTGGAACTAGGTCGAATCTCAAGAGAATTGAAAACTAATTTCTAAATTTTAATTGATAAATCTAAATTTTAATTGATAAAGCAAAATTAGGGGTTTATGATTAATTAACTAATAAACTAAATTTAACAAGGAATTAAAATAAATTAATCGAGTATTAAAGTGAGAAATTCAATGGTACTTAAGTTTGGTTCAAAGAAAAGATTTTATCCAACTACAATCTTAATCATTAGTCTAAAAAGAATAATTTTCACAATTTAAGTAGTTAGCATGAAACATATCTGGATAATCATAATAAGTCTCAAAATTTCCTAAATAAATCAGTTGAAACCCAGCATTCAAACTAAAACTTACCATAAATTAATTAGGTATGATAACATTTCATATTAATTAAATAATAGCAATAAGCTCAGTGAAAAAGACCAAACCATAAATTAAATAATTGATATTGCCACAACTATTCAATTTAGGTTTCTTATTTCTCATAAGTCAAATATATAAGTTCATAAATAACCAATTTGCTACTTATACCAATCCTTCATGATAATTATGAATCACTGAATTCCTGGATAGCTATAGAATAATCAACATTAAATTAATTTATCACATTATTTAATAGTGATTACTCATGAAATAAAAGAACACAAAATAAGAAATACTTGAATTAAAATAAAATATAAGTTTAGAACAAAACCTTATAAGGTTACAACTAGAGTTTTGAATCTCCTTGAATTAGAATATTTAGAATTAGCCACTCATAGCATAGTTATAACACCAAAAATAGAAGAAAAGATGAAAGATAAAGAAAAAAACACCAAGAAAATTAAAGAATGATGTAGAATGTGTATGTCACGTTTTCCTCCCTTTTTCCTACTCTAAAACCTAGCCTCCATCTATGTTCCAGAGATTCCTATCTAAAAAAATCAAGATTCCTAAGTAACAAGGCTGGAAATAAGTTTCCTAGTTACATTAAAACTCTTAAGGTGAATCTAGCATTAAACATGATCTCACCTTATTTATTGCAGCAATTTGTCCACTTTTTTCAAATTTATGATTTTGAAAAATAATGCTCCAATTTCATTCAATCCAATCTTCACTTTTGATCTCCTAAAATAAAACATATACTAATTTGTCTAGTTAAGCACTAATTATAGTCAAAATAAAACAGATAGATCCATTTAATATAACCAAATAACATCCTATTAACGTAATTAGAAAATATTTCTAATCTAATTAGAAATAACTTTTTCTTAATTCGAAAATTGTTTTCTAATATTTACGGAAACTATTTTCAAATTAAATAAAATATTTTAAATTTAATTAAGAAAATAATTAAAAAAATTGAAGTAGTATTAAAGAAAGGGGCCTACCGTATCAGTTATATAAGAAATCCAAAACAAATACAATATAGATTAAAAAAACTAGGGGCTAAGTAAGTACAAACAAACAATAGATTGATATTAATGACAAATTAAAGCAGATAATTGGAGAATAAAGATAACTAGCTCTAACATTAGCTAGCTTATGACTTAATAAAGCAATTTGCAGTAGAAGAATAGAACTACCAAAACCATGTTGAATAAATTTTAGAAGGGCTCAAGTAATTAAGAGTTTAAGGAGGTTTAAGGTAGTTTTAAACCATCCATTGCATTTCAGATTGACTTCCTTAGCAACAATGATCCCCCTTAAATAGTTGTAAATAAGTTTGCACAAAACAAGGGCGTCAATTTTCTGGTTTTGAAACGCTTTATTAATCCTTTCCTTCTAAACCCTATATATGCAGCAACTGAAGCACAATTGAAAGATGGCCAAGTTAAATTTGTTGTAATATTTAACTCTTAACACCCCAATTAATCACTTATTCCTATGAGTTTTAACGAGATTGCAAATTCTACCAGTGAAGCACATGCCTCCATATAGTGTGAGTGTAGGGACATAAGACAACCAGGTGATCAAAACTTTCAGGAGCAGATTAACAAAAGGTACAAGAAGCATTAAGGTAGGGGTTCCATTTGATTCTATTAAAAGTTATAAGAAAAATTTTAATGGTCATCCAAAGAATAAATGATGCCTTTAAACCCCAAATTTTGCTCCAAGACCAAGAAACATCTTCAAGAGGCCTTATAAATAGAGAAGGACATATGAAGTTATAAGTTAATTTCATATATTTGTGTCTCAACTAGATCATAGTATCTTCTTTAGAGGAGTTATGCTTGTAGTATGGAACAGCATTGAGAATATCAGTTAGCTCATTGTGTTCACAATATCACATGTAACAACATTAAGAATATCAGTTAGCTCCTTGTGTTCACAATATGACATGTACTCCTTGATTACCATCTTTATTTTGACATTTAAGGGATCACGTATTACAATGACTAAGGAAATTGGAAATAAGTAAATAGGGATGACAAATGTAGCCCGACTTAGGGGGCGTTTGGGGGTTTGGGAATGAAGGAATTGAATAATTGCAAAAAGTAGTGTTTGCTTTGGGGTTTTCAATTCTAAGGGAATGGATTCATTTCATTAAATTTGGGAATCCACTAAACCCTCCAAAGGGGGTGGGTATCAAGTTTTCGTTCCCATATAATGGTTATTATTTATACCCCTCCCTCACATGAGCAATTTTTATTCTTAATTATATTATTAAAATCATCATCATCATCATCATCATTATTATTATTATTATTATTATTATTATTATAAGTTTTAAACTATATCAAACTTCTAATGCATTTTATCCCTAAACCAGCTAAGCAATCTAAGGTTGAGTTGACCACAAGTCGGGTCCATGGGCCAAGATTGCTTAGCTTGATCAGGCCACGGGCCACGAGCTGAGCAGGCCTCTATCTACTATTAAGCTGGGGGCCTAGTCACGGGCGACCAACCTTATCTATTACCATCCCTATAAGTAGATAGGGGCTAAATTGGACCAATTACCATACCAGAAGCTAATAGTCTCCTCGATACCAATCTCATATTTCATTTCCCTGGCAAGTACCTCTCTAAACTTCAATTGTTGGTTAATAGTTGAAGAGGTGTCATGTTTGGCATTCATATTCCAAAAGCTGTTTCCCTTTAAATTAAATATCCCTTTTGCATCCATTTCACTCACAAGGTTTTCTGATTATTTAACAATCTTCAAATTCTTTTAGTCACGAGTAGCTTGTTTGTGGTTCTAATGCATTTTATCCCTAAACCAGCTTAATTAGTCTTTAGGAAGATAAATGTTTTTTCAACTAATCTTAACTACTCCTTTTGAAAAGGTTGTACAACTCTGCATAAAATTCTTAGGAGTAGTTTCAACCATCTTGATGGAGTTAGGAGGCAAAAATTAAATGAGTGCTCCAAAAGCCATACGTGTTTGTTAAGAATAAATGTTAAGCGCTCTTCAACATAAAATCAGATTGATTGTCTCTTCAATTAAGAGAGTGATTTATACTAAGAAACAAATATGTTATAAATTAAAAAAATTATTTTCCAAAATATTAAAAGAAAACTCATCAATTTTCTTAATTAATAAATAAACCATTTTTCAAATTTAATCAAGAGATATATTTTTTAATAAAATCAAGAAAATTATTATTCAAAATAATAAATAAATAATTTCTAAATAAAATATAATAATAACATTCTAAACAAATAATAAATTAAATTTATTCAATCAAATTGAAATAAATTATTTTAATTAAGAAACATTATTCTTAATTAAATTGAGAACATATTTTTATTTTATAGAAGCCTAATTTATTAATTTCAATCTAATTTAAATATAATATAATATAATTCTAAAAATTAAATATTAAAATTAATTTAATTATTGATCTTAATCAAATTAGAAAATAAATGATTTAATTTTGTACTTAATTAAATCTTTAAATTATGACTAAATTAAGAAATATTATTTTATATTTAAAATAACTGTATTTAAAGTGGTCTCCTTTCTCATCTGCGATAACCAGCTTCCAGTCGAAGAAGAAGAACCCAGCATTTCTAATTCTTCTTCGACTGGAAGCTGGTTATCGCAGACCCAGCATCTCCATATACCAGCGCAATGCAGCATCCATATAACTCCAAGAATAGCCAACAACTTCAACAACCACCTTTTACAAAAGCTCTTCTTAACTATCGGTAACCCGTAACCATAACTCACTTTATGCCACCATTCACGTGGCGTTTAGCTCTTCCTTCAGTAAACAGCAAACCACAAGGGAAGTCCAAGACTTATTCATCTTTTTTATCGTAAATGTGAAACATTGGAACCAAGTCTCCTTTATTTTAGGAGGAATAAAAAGATTTTAACAGAAATGTTTGGTTATATACAATGACGTCGATGGTTTAATTATCATTTTTAAGCCAATGTTATTGCGAATCATGATGAGTTTGATGTAACTTAAATAGATATAAGCAATTAATAATTTTATACAATAGATAAAAGAAAGAATAATGAAAGAAGCAGCTAAGTTAGCCTGTTAGGGTTATCAGTTGTGTTCTTCACATCTGACAAGACACAAGACTTGATTGGGCTGTTTGTTAACATTTTCGGTAAATCTGCAAGAACGAAAGTTGAAGAATCAATAGAATCGGGCTTCAAATCTCCTATGCCGTAATCCCAACCCTCATTAGTATTGTTTTCTGGTCTTGTCTGACAATCTTGGAATAGATATGATTATTGAAAAGGTATTGCAATATGATTGCTGTCTCTCGATTATTTTGTTGTACAACAAAACAATCGGGCCGATAGCCTCTCTCATCATGCCTACACTTTCGATCCGGGAGTGCATTATCTTTCGGAACCACCTGATTGTATCTTAACTCTTCCATGATCTTGTTGGTGTCACTTATTTTTGCTTGTCAGTTTGTAATCTAGGACGTTACCCTCATAATCAACCCAAAAAAAAATGTTTAGGTCAATTTATGGTTATTTTTAAAATAAAAGGCTACTTAGTTTTTCTCAAATAAAGTATCTTTTCTCCTCCATTCTACAAGAAGAAACAGATTCCAGCCAGCTATCTTCCACCACCCACTAGTATTTGCTTGCTGGCAAATGATTCTAATCATGCATGCTTTCTCTTTCCGTATAATGCCAATTGAAAATGATGGAATTGACCCACCACGTAGATGAGAACCATTTGGATGCCAGTTTCCTTGTACGCGGGATTAATTAAGCTTGATGGTGTGTTACATGCTAGTCTTTAGCTGGTACTGATAGGGACTTGAACTTACACAGAATGTATGGAACTTCCATGCAACGAAATCAAAGACATATCACCTTTTCTTTCTTACTTACTTTTCTTTTTTCATTTCAGGAATAGTAATTAATCAATGTTAGTTTGAGGTTGACAGTGTTCTTACTTCTCTTGCTTGCAATCTCAAATCGCAGTCTGAAACGTTTGATTTTTGTAATCGTCGCATAGTTCTTTAAATAGCTTTAGACCTAATTAAATTGAAAACATTGGAACGAAATATATATTTTAAGACGACCACATGTTATTTAAATTTAGTAGGTTCCTCTTCTTTTTTGTGTGTGTGGTAGAGTTAGACTATTGGATGCTAAAACATGCTGTATTTATTGTTGACGTTGGTGCAAATTTGGTAATATTCCACTTATCTCATGTAATAATTTAATGCTAGTAGCGGTCTTGATTGGAGTCAATTATTGTGATGAGATTTCTTGAGTCTTTTTATTGGAAGATGATGTTGTGGTGGCCTTTTCAGTAGAGGGAATTTACTTATTGGGGTCGCCACAAATCTCAGAGACCATTTATGTTTTGTTTGGCACCAACGCAGCCATACTCTTAGAGGGCAGATATCTGTTTTTGTACGAAGATCATTACCAGTTATATGACAACATATTGGTACTATACAACGGCCCCCCACCAGGATAACATCCTGAAAATTAAGTTCATTGGCGGATGTGAGTAGGACTCCACTATATGCATTAGATTTGGCGAATTGTATATTTTTGCTTTAATATAAGATTTTCATATATGAAAATCATAAGTAACTTTGCTCTAATGTCGTTTTAAAGTGAGAAATAATGAATACATTAGACACAGATAATTGAGAGACAATCTAATGTCTCTCAATTGTCATAAATAGTCCAACATTATGTAATTAATGAGTATGAATATCCTATTTATGGTAATTGACAATGTGCTTGATGAGAGCGTATTGATACATGGGTGCTTATTGTTTGGGGGTAATGGAGAAAAATCTATGGGTTTGGAATGAAAACCCCTGTTTGGTATCAACAGGGGTAACACTTTCATTCCCCCATTTTCAGCAATACTCCATACATGTGGATTATTAGAGGAATGAGATTCATTGTTGGCTATACTCCATTCTCATTCTTTACTATATTCATTCCTATTCCTATTCTCATTCCCTTTCCCTTATGTGAACAAGCGTCCAAGATTTTTGAGAGCCCTAAGTTTCTTTTCTCTTCTTAAATTATATACTATCGAATTGAGAATCGAGAACTTCGAAGAATTCTAAAAACACAGACTTCCAAGTAAAAGCATCAAATAGTTAGAGGTATTTCGTTTTTTTTTCACATTTAGTTTATAAGTTATTCTAACATATATTATTGTTAAATATATGTTAAATTGACTAACATATTCAAGGTTTCCTAAAAAAAGATGCATTTGAAACAAAAAAAATTAATGTTATTTTACAAAATTGTGTTTCAGAAACAAGAACAGATTTCATTTAGAAGAGGAGAAACTAAGGGGAAAAAGAAAGAAAGAAACAATTAGTCCACTTAAAAGCTATTGGCTGGTTTCTGCTACTTTGTTGACAAATGAAAAGCACGGAATGATGGCCCCTCTCATATCAACATCTTACTTACTATGTATATAATTAACGTTGAAAATTTGAGTTTGGCCATCATAATCATTGTCTTGCAATTTGTTTTACTGGTGGAGCTCCATGATTTTCAGGCTTACGAATCAGGAAACTCCATTGGTTAGGTAATTTAAGACTGAGCTTGAGATGTTGTAGATATGCTCGAACTACAACTTGGTTTGACATTTTTCACGATTTCTCTCCAAGCAAACACCACCTATCATCCTTTCATTTTCCGACGAACCAGGAAAAACAAAAACAACTTGTTCCTCATGGTCACCGAGAACCACCTGTATGGTTCCATATAACAAAAGCATTCACTTTCGCTCCGTATACCTCCAAAGACAAAATAACAAAAATGTCATGTCAACCACACAAACCAACATCAGAAAAAAGATGTTGAATGTAAATCGTTTATGATACAATTAATAAGATGTAGTATTTAGTTGAAAACATCTAAAGTTTGGATTGAATAGAAATACGACTATAAGTACATTTTTTAGCGATCAATTCAAGTATCCCACTCAAAACCCTATCCACCTAGCGCTATCCTCAATCTAACCAGGGGAGCAGACATCAAGCCTTTTTTTAAATAAAAATCTGTTAATTAGATTAAGCTATAAAAGGTAATAATAATTATTACAAAACATAAATCATCCTATCAAATGAATGGGTTTACAAACTATTATAATGGTATTAAAGGATCAAACACAAGTGTACATACTAATCATTAATCCCATGCTGACATCAATCTTTGCTCTATTGGATGTATTAGTAATGAGGTGCATGGAGCCAAGTGGGAAAGATAATTGCAAGAAATGTGACAAAATTACCCTTGATTTGCATATGCTTGTCATTTTCCAATCTGTCTATTCACTACAACAGATAAGCTTATTAACGACGAAACCAAACGTCGCTAAACGAAAAACAATCGTCGCCCTAATGGACATTGAATTCCGGTAGCAAAATAATATCCACGACAATTTTTTGAAATCGTCGCAAAAAGATTTTAGATACAAAATAATTTCGTTGGTAAAACATATAACCAACGAGAACGAAGAATGTCGTATATGTTTCGTAGGAAAAAAAATTTACCTACTAAACCGTAGTCATAGGTAATTATTTTTAACTGACGATTGTTTTTGTAGCATAATAGTTTTAGCTACTAATTGTTTGTTGTAGATAAATATTTTTATAGACATTCTTGTAAATGTAAGTAAAAAAATTTTGTAACGATTTTGTTTTGGTAGCTAATACTTTTTAGTGACAATTATGCTTTTGTAGCATAACAGTTTTAGCTACTATTTTCTTGTTGTAGGTAAATATTTTTATAGAAGTTCTTGTAAACGTAGATAATAACATTTTGTGACGATTTTGTTTTGGTAGCTAATACTTTTTATTGACAAAATTTTATTTTTAAATTTAAATTTTATTATAATTGTTAAAAACAAATTTAATTTAATTTGTTACAAATTTTACATTAGCTTGAAATATAAATTAGTTACATTTTATAATTAATGTTGGTGACATTTTTTTAAATAATAATAAATTGAAATAAAATAAACATTAAAAATGGAATGCATTTTATTAAAAAAATAATTACAGGACATATACAAACTAAGACTCCTCATTATCGTCACAACTACTGACATAGTTTGAGTCAAGTAATTATTTAACCATCTTTTTAAGCTTGCTCACTTCTTTTACATTACGATCTAACTTCTCTTCTATATATTGTAACTTAGTCTTCGGTGCCTGGTTCTTCTCTTGAAGCATCGTGACATGTGCTGGTCGTGACGAAGATGCACCAACAAGCTTAGGGTCATACCCAAAACCTTTGATATACCCCGATCTTGTACCAAGGACATTGTTGCAAATTTCATCGACATTGGGATGATTTAAAGTACAAGATCGAGTTAACTAAAAAAGTATTACTTAGTATTGCATAGAAAAATAAACTCTAATATTAATTTGTTTGTACTTACATAATTACTTTGTGCCTCTTCAGACGTCCAACTTTCACCTTCCTTGTAATATGTTAGCTTGTAGAGTGTGATCTTATTACACTCTTGTCCTTAGAATTGAGTTTGACTCTATTATATGAATTTAAAAAATAAGAAGATAATAGAATTTATTTTATTAAGAAATAGAATAATAAGTTGAAAATGTTACATTTACAAATTCTTGTCAGACGATAACAAATGATTTAGAGCCGATGTTTTGAGGAGTCTTCATTTTTTATCTGTTCACCTTGGCTTTTTCATACGTTTCCTTAAGAGAAGTAGTCATGAAATGTATTAAAAAAATTAATGGAATGAAATATAAAGAGAAAAAAAACCTGAACCTTCGCTGAGGCCTAATAATCACAAATTTTACCTGGTCATTTTTTATCTGGAACGTCCCTTTGCCTCTTCATCAGAAGGGAAAGACTAGTAATATATATGAAGTCTATATTGATGATCCTTCGCCCTTTATTTCAACAGTGAACTAACATAGCTTGAAACCTTAGGCTTGTCAATATCAACGATATTGAGCTTCATCTGTGAAGAACATGTATAAGTTAAGTTACTATTTTTGTTAAGTAAAATCGCAATACATATAATCAAATGAATTAAAATATTACCGAAACTTTGTACAAATCATTTTGGAGCAAGTTGACTTCCTTCAACTGCCTGGCATGTTGAAGGCAAGGCAATTCATTCCTCACTATGATGCCCAACTCACTGGACAATTTTGCAGATTGGATCTTATTTAGAGGGCGACATTTCATGAGGTCAATGGTCACAGACATCTTGTTGTTCATTGCAACATTCATCTATTGCAACTCAGCTCTTTATGTGATACCTCTACCTTGTTTTCTAATGCCAGTATTGGAACCTGAAAACAAAAAAAATCATATAAGAAAAACACATTAAACATGTAGTGAGTAATTTCAGCATTAATGTAAATATATTTAGTTAACAATAACAGACCTGAAGATCCCTTAGCACTAATAGACGATGTTGGTAAAGGTTGTTGCTGACTGTCTTCATTCGAGGATGCAATTGTTAGTTGTTGAACAATAGGGTCGAATTGAGTTGGTTGTTGTGTGGGAGGAACTTCTTCGGTCGTTACCACCCTCTTTCCCTTGTTTCTACCAGATGCCATTATATTGAACTTTTGCAAAACAAAATAAAAACATAACACATAATCTTAACTCAAACATCAATATTCCACATGAATATAAGAAGATCGATAGTCAAATACTACACATTCGGCATAACATTCCGTAAAAACATATGTGAAACATTAAAATATGCATCTAGTCATTATAAATTAACATAAGTAAAAAATCAACAACATAAGGCAATTATGATCATACCATTTCAAACAATACAAACAGTTTATTTACATTCAATCATCATGATCAAGATTTTGAAAATCATCATCATTAAGTACATTATCGTTGGATTCTTCATCACTAATATATTCGAGCAAAGACAACAACATAAAAGGCTCCTTCATACACTTCCATGGAGGTAAATTGTATGAGTCTAGAATCACCAGCCACATGCTATATAAATTACTCGTATTACCGAAAGGATTAAATCCATTTAAGGCCAATCCAAGTTGAACATTACGACAATCTTGTCCAAACCATGGAAACTTTCTATCAAGCTCTTTCCATTCCATTGAGTCTGCTGGATGATGCATAATGTTATCATCAATGTGTTTCTCTTTATGCCACCTCATATCTATGGCTATTTTTGCTGACATAAAAAGTCTTTCTAATTGTGGTTTAATAGGAGAGTATCGAAGGATTTTATTCCGTATCTTTTTCCCTCTCCCATCATCCACCTGCCACCTATCAACTTGATGTACCACAAATAAGACACTCCTGAAGATCTTTACTTTCCTTCCAAAAAAGAACACAGTCATACTTACAAGCATGATTTGAAATATATCCCAATCCAAGGTTCCTTAATAGTTTCTTTGCATCATAGTAAGATTTCGGCAACTTGTGTCCCGTAGGTAATGCATCATTCAGTAAGTCAATTAACATGTCAAAGGATTTGTTACTCCATTTATTATAAACCTTCAAATGTAATAACTTCACAACAAATGATAGTTGTGAGAAATTAGAGCTCCCCGAATATAATCGTTCTTGAGCAACTTTCAGTAACTTCCTAAAATTATCTTCTATAATACTACTAATTATGTTAGGCATTCCTGTTTTATTCATCATCACTATATAATTTTGACAACCGTCTAAAGTCTCGTCAATCCCATCATCTCCATTATCATTCACATCACAATCATCTACATCATTATTGTAACTGTCATCATAACATGTACCGCCACTTCTACTACAACTTGCTTCCTTACGTTCACCGTGATAAAGCCATGGAGTGTAGAATTTATCTATGCCTCAGATTAGCAAGTTATTATGTACCACATCTTGACTTTGGAAGTTGCATTTAAGCAATCGATATATAGACAACGAATACTACATTCATCACCCATTTGATCTTTTACAAATTGCATAAAATTCTGAACTACTTCTGCGTATTCAATTAACCATTTTCAATGAGACATCCAACTCTTATCCATCTAGCAATACAATAAAAGAAGATAACTGAGTTATTACATGCTTTTTTCGTTCAATATTACTTTTTAAAAAACCAATGTAATTAAGGTATGTGGTGTTGTTTCTTGTTTCTGACTTATAGACCATCCTTTGTCTGTATTATATTGAGTTATTTCTTGTTTACTTTTTCTATTTAACTTCTTCTAATGCATAATGACATTGTAATTGGTTAAGTCTTTTGTATTAATTTTTGTTGTTTACATTGAACCTATTATTTTAAATGTCATTGGAAAAAGAAATAAATTAAGGTTCCAAATTTTATCTTTTTAAAACCGAGAGCATAAAAGCACGAACCACTTACCTAGACTACAATTGCAAGGAGATGATGGAGGAGAAAATGAAGAGAACAAGATGAAAGAAGATGCACGAATTTAGGAGAAGAGAAAAAATTCAAACAAAGGAGAGAGGAAAGGTTTAGAGTATTTAATTTTATTTTTTTTGGGTGGGGGGGGGGGGTG
>JANKOE010000008.1:21847927-21865255 GCA_026284465.1 Erythroxylum citrifolium | reverse complement strand
GAATATTATTAATCTCTAGTCTCTGTGGATTCGACCTTACTTGCCATTTTCTACAATTATTTTGTGACTTGGTAGTAAGATATTTTAATTGGTGGCTTCGACACCTATCAACATTCCACAAGTTTTATAAAGATTGAGTTTCTGATGCTTAATGGGAAAGGGTTGAGAACTTAGATTTTTAAATGCCAATAGTTCTTCACATTCAATAAAATAATAATAGATATTAAAGCAGGTTTAGTTGGAATGAGAAGATTAGCTTGTTAAGAACTACACCTCAAAAATAGATTCTTCCGAGAGCCTCTAAGTTGGATCGACTACATACTTATAATGAAGTGGAGATTTAGGGAAGCCATTTTTTAGGTGTGTGAACTGAAAGAGTTTAAGCAAAAGAACTATTAGAGAATATTATGTTGAAGTCGACTTACTTTCATACAAGCTAGTGATGTTAGACTCGTCATTTGTGATAAGTGTAAATTGCATTGTGTTTTAGGGCATAGTTTGGTATGTGTTTAGTCGTTAATTCAATCATTTAGTATGTGTTTTGGCTAAAATTGTGTTAGTTTGTGATTTATTTATGTTTTAAGTGTTTTAAGGGTTAGTACAAGTCTTTGAGCTTAAATATTATGTGTTTTAGAAATCTTGATTTGCTTGCTAGTGTTTCAAGGTCAACATCGAAAAACGAAGGAGTTTCGGAGACATTTAGGCTAAAACAATGACCCACGATCGTGACAGAAGCTTCAAATTTGGCCCACGACTGTGGCCCTGCAAGCCACAATCGTGGTTGAGAAACCCTAGAGATAATTCATCGAGAGATAGAGGAAGAGAAGAAGGAAGAGAGAAGAGGAGAAGAAACTAACTCGACGTACTTCCCGAATCAGGAGGTTTCCCAATGTCGCTACCTCCCATCCTCCATTTAGATTGTATTTCTTGTTTATTTTTAGTTTTATCATTGTATAGAATTGGATTGAATAGTTGATGATAGGATCTAGAATATTGAGGATGTTCTAAACTCACATTCGAAGTTTTAATCTTGAATTAATCAAATCTAATTGTTTATATGTTTATTGGATTTTTTGTGGTTTGATTTTATGATTGCATAATTCGGTAACAAACTGAGAGGGTGAATCGAGAGAAAAACAATTAAATTAGTCTAACGAGAGTTAGGTGATTTCATAGAATAATAATTGAATCATATCAAGAAATTGTGCGAAGAGAGATCTTGCATAGGTTTCTGATAGTTTATTAAAGAACTTCATAACTAATTAAGGTTTTGGATAGGTTGTGAATTGAGAAATTACATCTTCCATAATCTTATTTGGGTTTATGATTTAAGGTTAATAGTTATAACTTGAGAGAGAGTAAACAACCCTAGGATAGTCTAGAACCAACAATTCAATAATTTTTAATCAGTTAGGTTAGCATTAAGGATAGGTCAAATTTCCTTTCTCTCAATTGATAATTTCTTTTGGTTGATTCTTGGGTGTGTTGCAATTGCTTAGTAATTAGTATTTCGTGTTTGATTCTTAAATTGTTCGATTAAATTAAGTTCTCATTTTTAGTTTCGTGTAATTTGAATTTCTATTATTATTTCTGGCCTTATATTTTAGGATTAAATTAAATCCCTCCTCATGGGATCGACACCTTTGGTACTACGTTAACGAACCGTGCACTTGTGGATTATTGGAGGTTATTAATTAAAACTTACACACAACAAACACCCAATCAAGTTTTTGGCGTTGTTGCTAAGGAGGTGACTAGTTCAATTCTTGTAGTCCAAGGCTTTTTCACATTTTTTATGTTAAAAAATTGGGCATAAAGTAAACGATACATCAACGTGAATATCATCGGACAACAATGGGGAATCTCAATAGTTGAATACTAAAAAGAGAAGAAAAAAAAGAAAAATCATGGAGGATGTATATTATAGGGAGCAAAGGACTCTTACGAATTTCAATGAGCCCCAATTTAGTTGGGGAAATCATCATCCTTATATGAACCTGTACACTTCGGGGTAGCAGAACAAACCATATTTTTGTTGATCTAACAATGTAAGTACTCACATAGGACATCAAGACCTATTAGGACTTCAACAAGATGAGTCTAGTTCATGAGATTCCAATTAGACAAAATCATGGATGAGCTAACAGACATGGAAGAGACTCAGAAGAGACTAGAAGAGCAATTTGATTGTGTAACGGAAAGCATGCCTCTTTTATTCACAACTTGAAGATTCAAGCAAGATAGTTTTACCGTGAATTTTATAAGAGAATTGTGGAAGACTCTTTGAGCAATATGGAATTATACCAATAAGAGAAATATGAGGCTATCACACTTACAAATGGGGAAGAATAAAAAGAACCAGTGGAAGACCAAGCCCCTATCTTGTATAAGACCAAGAGACGAGGAAAGAGGATGAAGAAAAAATGATAACTCTCCCCATTATTCCCTAGATCTTAGTATACCATGCTTGAACATTGAAAAAACTGGGGTAGATGTCTATGAAGAGAACCTCATCATTTGGATTAGTGATGACCAAGTGACATTCAATATGAATGATGTATTAAAGAATTCAGAGGAGGGTGACTCATTCAGAAAATTATGTGCTTAAATCTTTGAAGGAACGAGAGGATGAAGAACAGTTGACAACGAACATCAAGTTTGAAGAACCTATGGAAGTCTCTGTTCAAGAAGCTAAAGAAGAAGAGGAGATGAGGGTGAATGAGGAAGAACCAAGAAGAGAACAACTCAGCCTCTTGCGAGGCAAACTGATGGATTCCATGGAAGATTCAGAGAGTTTTGTTATTCCCTGTTTTGTTAACAGTTCACTCAAAAAAAAGGATATTACTGAAATTAATTGGTTTTCTCAACTTTATCAATATTGTCCTTCTTATCATTTTGCAATTTGTAGCTTAATCACAGGCTACAAAATTGACGTTGAATGAAAAGGGTGAAAGCAAGCCACTCATAATTGATCTCGGCCGAGTTTTCAATGATATAATGTCAAGCTAATGACCATAAATTAGCATGTTTAGAGTAGATTTAAATTGTTATGTCGTTAAAGTTGTTTCATTTCCATAAATAAATATCAATGATTCGGAATGCATTGCCCTACTAATTTGCTTTCTCTTTTTGAATCAATTGCAAGATAGGAAAGTCAGGTCGGCATCAAGCACATTTGGTCTCTTCCTCTGACACATCACCACCTCAGTCACCATGATGGTTTCTTGTTCTAACCCTTTTCTTTTCATTTTTGTTAGTATTTTGTTCTTTTTCCTTCTGCATATTGTTTCATTCCCCCTTTTGTGTTTGTATGTATCCTTCTTACATTGAGGATAGTGTGTTATTCAAGTGTGGGAAGGGTTGTGTGTTTTCACCTTGAGTTTGAATTTTACATATTGTATGATAGTTTGTTTAGGTTGCATTATGTGAATTGTGTGAATGTGTCAATGGCTAGGACTTAACATGATAGATTTAGCCTTAAATGTAGCCTTTTAGGTTGCGAAAATTTATTATCTTGTGAAATTAGTGACCTAAGTTACTTAGGGATAAATATGTTGGTTAATTATGATACGATGTTAGTCCATTCACCCTATGAATTTGCCATACTCATTTATAATTTTAGGCCAATCAAATAAATGGCATTATCAGTACATTTTTATGAGAATGATTAGCTAAAGCAATAAGGTAGGCAAAATTTTGTATTAAAAAAAGAAAAGGAAAGTTGTATAAATTTTAACTAAAATAACTATTTCGTTGGCCATCAGGTTATGAATATAGCTAGTAGCCAGCTGAGAATGTGATGTAGTTGAGTAACCGGATCGACACGTATCATAAATGAATGCCTTCGTGTAAAAAGACTATAATGACATTCCAACCAAGTAGCTTAATAACAACATGACTTAGTTGAGTAACCAGATAGACATTCATCACAAATGTTTGCCTCCGCGTAAATATAGTACATTCATGTCCTTAAAGAAAAATAAAAAAATGTTTTCTAAAAAAAACCTACCAAACTTGTTAGTAGCTTGATTTTTCATGAAAACCTACTGAGGAATAGCTACACTTTTGTTTTGACTGAATGATTATCAATGTGTGTGTCCAAGTGATAGAGGTGAATAGACTCAACATTAAAATTTTGATTAATTTGTATATTTAGTCTAAGGTCCTTAAACGTGGATTTCGCTTGTTAATAAGTTAGAACGACTTGAAGGATGGTGTTTATAGTTAAATTTGTAGTTGAAGTCATTGTCTCATTATTGCATATGCGTGTTTTATGTTTCTTGATTTGTTTGATTGTTTTTGTTTGCTTGAGGACAAGTAAATGTTTAAGTGTGAGGATGTGATAAGTGTAAATTGCATCGTATTTTAGGGCATAGTTTGGTATGTGTTTAGCCTTTAATTCAATCATTTAGTATGTGTTTCAGTTAAAATTGTGTTAGTTTGTGATTTATTTATGTTTTAAGTGTTTTAAAAGTTAGTACAAGTCTCTAAGCTTAAATATTATATTTTTTAAGTACTTTGATGTGTTTGCTAGTGTTTCAGAGGCATCATTAAAAAACGGAGGAGTTTCGGAGACATTCGAGCCAAAACAACGACCCATAATAGTGGTATATCAAGCCACGATCGTGACAGAAGCTTCAGATTTGGCCCACGATTATGGCCTACAAGGCTACGATCGTCGCTTACATCGGGCAAACGCGTAAACACTCATGAACGTCAAGTTTTGAGATATTTTTTAGACCTTTCAGATCCCGAAAAAACCCTAAGGTTACCCAAAATACAAAAGGATATAAAAAGAACAAAAAGAGGCAGAGAAATGAGCTTTTGCATACCTTGAGAAGCCCTAGAGAGAATTCATAGAGAGATAGAGGAAGAGAAGAAGGAAGAGAGAAAAGGAGAAGAAGTTGACTCAACATACTTCCCAGATCAGGAGGTTTCCCGATGTCATTGCTTCCCATCCTCAATTTAGATTGTATTTCCTGTTTATTTTCAGTTTTATCACTGTATAGAATTGGATTGAATAGTTGATGATAGGATCTAGAATGTTGAAAATGTTCTAAACTCACCTTTAGAGCTTTATTTTTGAAATAATGAAATCTGATTGTTTATATATTTATTGGATTTGTTGTGGTTTGATTTTACGATTGCATAATTTGGTAATAAACTGAGAGGGTGAATCGAGTAAAAAATGATTAAATTGGACTAACAAGAGCTAGGTAATTTAATGGAACAAGAATTGAATCAGATCAAGAAATTGTGCGAAGAGAGATCTTGCATAGGTTTCTGATAGTTTATTAGAGAACTTCAAAACTAATTAAGGTTTTGAATAGGTTGTGAATTGAAAAATAGCATCTTTCATAATCTTATTAGGGTTTATGATTTAGGGTTAATGGTTATAACTTGAAAGAGAGTAATCAACCCAAGGATAGTCTAGAACCAACAATTCGATAATTCATAATCAGTTAGGTTAGCATTAAGGATAGGTAAAATTTCCTTTCTCTCAATTGATAATTTCTTTCAGTTGATTCTTGGGTGTGTTGCAATTGCTTAGTAATTAGTATTTCATGTTTGATTCTTAAATTATTCAATTGAATTAAGTTCTCATTTTTAGTTTTGTGCAATTTGAATTTTTGTTATTGTTTCTGGCCTTAGATTTTAGGATTAAATTAACTCTCTCCTCGTGGGATTGACACCTTTGGTACTACGCTAACGAACCGTACACTTGCGAATTATCAAAGGTTATTAATTAAAACTTACACACAACAAACACCCGATCAATTTGTAAGTTGTGTTTAAAAAGCGTAAAATTTGAAATTGAATATCATATTAAAATTTGTGAACCTTAATTCTTTACAAAATATGTACGAATTATTTAAAAAGAAAGTATGTGATTGTGACCTTGCATTGTTATAGATGGGGAAAATATAACCAAAGAAGAAAAAATAATTTCCAAAATATAGGTGCAAAAGAATATGTTTCAGGTGTATATAGTGGAAGAGAGAAGAAGGAAAAGAAGTTGATCGTAAAGGAGAAAGGAAAAAAAAAAGTGGTCCATTAAAGAAAAGAAGTGATCTATTATACCCTTTTAAGCAATATGAACGACAAGTGAGGAAAAATATCAACAAGTGAAAGGACAAGTCAAAGGGAGAACCATGTATGCACTAATTGATAGGAGTAACACATAATTTTATTGATAAAAGGTTGTTAAGCAGGATAGGAGGACAATTGGAGAAGATTAAGTTGATTAAAATTATGGTGGGACACATAATGCGTCATTCATAAAATCAAATTTGTAGAAACTTCAAGTGGAAAATGAATGGGAAAATTTTTAATATTTGATATGTTGGTGATTAACATTGAAGAAAATTCTAGAGGTATTATGGTTATCCAATCTAAATTATATCTTATGTAACTATCAAAAGGAAACTATGAAATTCCTATAAAAAGGGCAAGAGGTAGAATTAAGCAATGATGGAAAATAAATAATTATGATTCCAAAAAAGAAAGTAGAAAAGGTGTCAGTGGTGGAGGATGTAGTGTGTCAGTTCTTAGTCAAAAGAAATTATAGAAGATATTTGATTATTACTCTAAGTTAATGATGTTCAATCTTTTGGAACTAAAGTACTATTAATTATAAGATGAATTCAAACAAGGGTTGACTATTCTTTTAGAGAAGTATGAAGATGTATTTGAGCAGCCCACAGGGCTACCTTCAAATAGATTCTATGACCACAAAATCTCTCTTAAGGAAGGAACGAAGGTCATTAACTTCAAGGCTTATAAATATATGGCCATTCAAAAAGAAATTGTAAAAGAAGTAATAGAGTAGATGTTGAATCAAGGCATAATAAGGCAAAGTATGAGTCCATTCTCTTTACTAGTGATCTTGATTAAATGGAAACATAGGTCGTGGAACTTTTGTGTAGATTATTGATATATGAATCAGCATATCATTAAAGACAAGTTCTCAATTCCTTTAGTTAAAGACTTGTTTGATGAGAATAATGGTGTTGCGCTCTCCAAACTAGACCTTAGGGTTAGGTGTTCATGTAGATTATGTTTACAAGATGGATTTCAAAACTTATTAAGGAAACTATGAGTTTTTAGTAATTCCCTTCAACCTTATAAACGCTCTAGCAACTTTTAGAAGTTTGATAAACGCTATATTCAAACCTTACTTGCTTAAAGTTATGCTTCTCTTGATTTATAGTGCATCATGTAAGCAACATCTTATAAGTTTACAAAAGGTGATACAAATTATAAGATTTTACTAACTGGATGTCAAGCTTTCCAAATCTTCTTTTAGGACATTATAAATGAGTAGTGACAAATCCCTTAAGATTCAAATACTACAATATTGGAACCCAAAACTCCTAAGCAACTTTGCGGTTTATTAGGCCTTTATGACAATGCCTTAATTTGGAATCAAGAGGCCACAATTGCGCTTTTGGAATTGAAGGAAGATACACCATCTATTTCAATCTTAGCTCTACCAAATTTCCTAAACCATTTGTGTTGGAAATGAATTCTTATGGTGAGGGCATAGGAGAAGTACTTAGGTAAGAGGGGCATCCCATCACTTGTATTACGAATTGTTTTTAATTAGATATAAAGAGCTACCAGTATATAACCAAAAATTCTTGACTTTGGTGATTGCCATCAAACAATGGTCATGTTATCTAATGTGAAGACATTTTCTAGTTTAATTTGAAAATCACAACTCTATTTCAAAAGCATTGGCTATCAAAGTTGATTCGATTTGATTTTCAGTTGGGAATCAATAATTCAATAGCTGATTCGTTATTTTAGGTGTTCAATTCAAAATAGATATCCTTGATTATCTTGCAAGTGCAAACAAATTTTCTTTTGGAGATAAAAGAATAGTTGGAGTAACAATGAGGCAATACAATGGTTAGTTGCTTATATTCAAAAAGGGAAAATAAATCCACATAGTACACTTAAATGAATGATATCTTATAGTGGAAAAGACAATTAGTCTGAAATTGTGGACAAAGCTTATAGTTTCATTTCATGCAACAGCGCAAGGTAATCATTCAAGGTGGTTAGGGGCATATAAGAAGCAAATATGCATTTTTCTATATGTGATGTATGTGATTATATGTGGTAGTGTGAGATCTGTCAGTTAAATAAATATAAAATGGTAGTTTTATCAAGGTTGCTACAACGGCTACTGATTCCATATCATTTTTTGGTATAATATTAGCATCAATTTCATTGATGGTATTCCCAAACTAGATGGTTATTCAGTAATATTTTCAATTGTAGACCATTTGAGTAAATATACTCATTTTGTTTCTTTAAGCCACCTTTATTCTATTTTTAAAAGTCATTAGTGCTTTCATGGATGGAGTCTCTAAATTGTATGGAATGCCCAAGACCATCACAAATGACAGATTATTTCTACAAGTTCTTTTGGAAAGAGTTGTTGTTTGCAAAGCATGATATTGCAATTAGATACTGATTATTATCTTTAGATAGATGGACAAACGGAGGTTCTAATTTGCACAATGGTAAAAAAAAAAAAAAAAACTCAAATGAAAGACATCTAAATATGTAAATTAGTGGAGCAAATGGCTCCCATTGATGGAATGGTTAGACAATACCACCTTTTGCTCCACCATATCCATATTTTCATTTGATGGGATGTATGGTTAGCCACCACCCTTATACATACCTTATTTGCGTATCATTTGGATTTAATATAAAATAGTTATATTAATCATTTTTTTCATATTGTCTAATTTAAGAAAATGGTTTTATACCTTATCTGGTGAATCATATCGTGCAAGCCTCAATTTACTTTACTTTGAAATCTCCAATTGCTATTTTGGATCGTTGTCTGGTCAATTGCTACGACAAACTAGGTGTGTAAATTTTAGTGCAATGAACATTATTGACGACTAATGGCACTTCCGAAGCATATCTTTATGGTATTCACCAATGGTTCTCCAATATTAACCTTATAGACAAGGTTATTGATAAGGGTGGTACTGTTACAAGAGAAAAAGGAGAAGAAACAAAGCAACAATAAGGAGAAAAATGTTGTCACATAGCGAGGGAATGCCATAGTGTCGTATATTGTTGTTGTATAACAAAGGAATAGACTAGTACACAACAACGAGGGGTAGACCAATTGGTCCAGATTCCTCACTTAAGACTCTTCCTTAAAAAGGAGGTCTTGAGTTCGAGTCACGCTAAAGGAGGGGAAATAGGCATGTTTCTATTAATGATCCTCTAGAGCCCCCTAGGCACAGCTCCTTGATCGGATCAATTGCGGACGCCTCGCTTCCAGCGACAGTGTGAGAGTTGGAGCTACTAGGGCTCCCTGGGAGCTGATGGGAACCTGATGCTGAGCAGGGGGGGCCAATGATCAATCATCAGCTGAACAATCAAATATGTGAAGATTCCTTATGCGCGGAAGTGTACAGGCTACGTAAGAACCTGAGGGATCTTGGGGTTCCAGATTTACGTCCTCTAGGCTCTTGGGGTAGGGTCGTAGGGGCTTAAGATTAGTTTGGCTAAGCCGGGATACCTAATGTAATTAAAAAAAAAGAGTAGTACGCAAATTACGACTTTGGTACAGTTTTCAATTACTAAGATAGTTATTGGTTAAATTGATAGAAGTTTGTATCGAAAATAATGAAATTCTCTCACTTCTTCTTTTGTGTATTTCTCCTCTCTCTCTCTATTTCTTGATTCTATTATGCACTACAAGTTACCCTAATACCCAAATGATCAACCATAAATCAAACTAATCAAAATTAGTTGCATCACAATCACCTAATTTTGCTTCCGAATATAGGTAACAATGTCTTTAAGACACTCAATTGAATTTCTTTATTAGTTTAGGAATTTAAGATATGACAATTTTTTCTTATCAAATGGAGTATAAGTTATTGTTGAAGGATAAAATAAAGAAAGCAAGTTTGGTTGTGTCAAGATTGAGACGTGAATCCCAGTTGATTATATCAAGTCAATCCCTATGACGCCCATCTATAATGCAAAGGTGTATGAGAGTGAACCAAATCAGCTAGGTGTTAGAATAATTTTTTTTATAAAAGCAAAGATGATTATGGGTTTCAATATTAGAATCGCAGAGTACACAAGTTGAATAGACAAATTATGAGTTGTGAAGTTTGGCTCTTGTTTATAATTCACCTTTAATGGCAAACTAGAGAAAGAAGTTGGCATTGAGTGGAAAGACTGTTGTGGATTTTGCATTTGATAGAGTTCCTGATACTTTCTGTTAGTTTTTAAAACTCTTTTTTTGGTATCCAAAATGAGTTGGGAGAAGAAAGAGTATGTCATAACTTTTCCCATGTAAGTACTTCATATAGAGTAGGTCGGGCCTAGACAGTCTGAGCCGAAGCCTCGGACCCAATTGTTATCTCTAGGGAAAGTCTTCCAATATGAGAAAGAGAAATAATAATCTAGCCATTTATTTTACTTATAATCTGCTAAATGAGAAGGCCATAATCTTGAATAGACAACACAGAGAAAATTAAGAACACCGCTTTAAAAACCAGACAAATTAGTGACCATAGAAATTATATTTGCGTACTTTTTAAAAATGAGAATACATGATTTGCTGTGATTGATTAAAAGACCTTATATGGATTCAAATTCCTTACAACCACCAAGGAGAGGAGAATGCTTATAGAGTTAAAATCACAAAATAATAAGAGATTGTGAGCAAAATATAAGTCAAATAGCTTAAGTTTATAGCACCCTCAATGATATTTGAAAGTATTAATATTATAAATGGATTTTTTAAGCAGAAAGAAAAGAACAAAAGGATAAGACGAAAGGAGATTCCCTTTTTTTAAGATCGGAAGTGGTTGTACAACATTGTCCAATCTAATTAATAAAAATTTTAATCTCAAATATCTAAAAGAAAAGTTCAATTGACAGAGGCAAAACTTTCCTGAAATCAACTTTGAATGTATACTGTTTACTTTTTTTCTCCTCGTAACTTTGTTCCTCGTCAGCTCTTGGGGCATGATAATAGTCACTAATTAGTTTCTGATAATAGGATTATCTCAAATTTTGACCTGGGGTCTAAAAAATTTTTACGACTTAGAAGCGCCAACCACCACTCCATTTACCAAAATCCAAATTGTAGTTGATGCAAGAAGTAGTCATAAACGCCATGTCCACGCTGCTAAATTTTTAGTTGTCATTCATTGCAAAGGATAACAAATTATGTATACAACTCCAATATGATACAAATATTTAGTACCATAAGATACTGTAGAATATAATTTAAGGATGTGCTAAAAACAGAAAATAGTGTTATTGTACTACAATTTTTGATACCATGCTTGAAGCATTGTATTGTATCGAATACTAATATAATCTCATCTCAACAGACCTGTGTGCGAGCTGCAATAAATCGGTATACAAGTGATCATATCACGCACCTTTCCAGAGTCATGAATGACTCTTGACACTGTCTCTCCACGAGCAGCCTGACAGCGTCTTGATCTTTCATCGATACCTTTTAATGAAGTGGCCCAATCATTCCTTGTTCTGTGGGAATCGAATCATGAGCTTTTGTATCAACTCCAGCTACATCAAATACTTGGCGAATATGGTCATTAAACTACTGTGGCATTAACGCAGTCGTTTGAAACATGAGATGAGAAAATTTATAAAGCTTTTTCGGAAAAGAGGCCTCCTAATTAAGACTTGAACAGAAATGTTGACAAGAAATCAAACAATTCTGGCATGTAAACTGAGACCTTGAAGCGCCACAATTTAAATAAAAAAAATAGTAGGTATACATTGTTATGTACAAACATGGCATATTTGCGAATCTCTACTGGGAACATCATCCCAATATCATATCAACACACGGCAAAAATGACAATACAACAAATGATGATACAATATTCTTCAGAGCTCAGAGAGAATGGCAGGAATATAATGTGATAACTCTGCAGTAAGCGATTGAAATCCATTTACAAGCTGTGTGTGAAAGTCCTGGTCTTCCTCTCCAATCATTCTGAAGTGTACACGGATAGCACGCTTACAAACAGCCATGAACTCAAGGAGGGCAGCAATGAGTTGCTGAAGTTCCTGAGATCGTAATCTTGTAGCCGGTTCACCTGAAAGGAAGGCTGTGCAGACACTTAATACGCCACTGTTTACCTGTGTAAGAAAATGTCAGATTGGTAATAGAGAATGATGTACAAACATATCCTGTAAAAACTACCATGAACCAGCATATAGAAATGATCGGAATTGCAAGCACAAGACAATTGGAAAAGCAGCATACTTGAACTGCAACACTGCCTTGAAGAATTCTCTGTAAACTCTGGAGTCGAGGCAGTTGATCCCCTTCGCCACGAGGCTCCTCCAGCTCATTTCTTAAGGCAGCTGTCCGAGTTTCAATCATTCCAATTGCATTCTCCACAGGAGAGAACTCAAGGGATTCGGATTTTATTACCAAAAGCCTGTTCACCAGTGCAGGAAAAGAACCTTCAGTCTGAAGAACTGTCCGTCTCTTCCACTGGTCTTCTAGCCCACCTTGGGTCTTCCCATTTTTTGTAAAAGGGGTATCAAACAAAAAGCGGTCAAATACTCTTGCGCGAACGCTCCCAGTGGAGAGAGAGAAGATTCGTTCCCTTCTACTCCCTAAATCTTCATCTTCCATTACTGGATCAACTGCAGTTATCTGCAGATAGCAGACACCCGGCTGCAACTCGTCTGCCTTCACTTGCCTGGAATCAGGTATAATGTGCAAAGTATGATTGCCGTCCATCCTAGACTCATAAATATGGCTAAGTTTCTCCATTATGTCACCCAGGCGTACATCACGAGGTTCTCGGTATATATATTCCTTTCGATCCAGCTTCCCAAATTTTTCACCATAAAATCCTACCCGGTAATATGTTGCATCAGTGAAAGGAATTGGACTTGATTCCTGCTCCAGAATTGATTCATAAATGTTTGTTAGCAAAGTGTGACATTTAGCAAGTTGTCCATATGCCCTCCTGCATTTGTAAACTGGGATTACAAGTTCCAAGATGCTTGCACAAAAGTGAAAAAGCTCAGCTTGTGAGAAAAGTTTATTAGCAAGCTGTAGATACTTTACGGCAGAGTCGACTGTGAGCTTTGAAGCACCATATCCCTCAACCTCAGCAGCAGATGCCTCTGATGAAATCTCACCGCTCACCATTGGACAAATTTTCCGTAAAGCGGTCACGTGATCTTTGTTCCAAACACCATCATTTCTAGCAACAAGGGCCTACATGAATTTAGTTACATAAGTTATTAGCTCGAAGGCAACAAATGTACGTCCCCACGACTTCATGAGTAGTGAGAGCATCAATCCAGCAACCTATTGCAATTAAAACATTTTGTGTAGTAGTGTTCAGATATTATAAAAGAATGCTTTGACATAGACCCAAATTAGGAACAAGAGAGGTGCAAAGACATTACTCAATTGCAAGCATTTGCTGCTAAGGCTTATGAGATAAATAACAGTTTCTGATGGAGCAGTTTATCACAGTATATGCTGCAACTTACAACAGATGCAGAAGACAACAAATAGTAGCAGTTGCAGGTAAACAGATAAATAATAACCTGCATTACAACACCGGCAACAGCAACAGCACATTGTGCAGCTTCAGCCCAAGACTGCATTTCCTGATGAGCATCACATAAATGCAATAACCACATTATATGAAGATCAGGAACAGGTGCAAAAGCCATTGCCAGTTTATAAAAGCTCTCTGCAGCTGCATATCTATCCGTGGACATCACAGAAGCCTGTCACAATCCAAGTTTGGGGTCATACAACCAGAATATAAATAACCACATCTCCTACACAAAGGAAGGGTGTTGAGAAGCAGACTCAGGTTTGTCAAATAGGTTACAAAACCAACTTGTGTATTCAGCAGTCCCAGGATACAATACGATTACTAGTAAACACAATTAAGACAATGTTTGCAAGGAAATAGAACAAGGTCAATCCTCCCAGCTGCTGGCTGTAACAGTTCTACAATTACAGATTGTTACATGAATAATAATCCAAGTTAAAATATTACTGTTTGGAACTTACCAAAAGTGCATGCTCAATGCTCGCGTCCAGAGCAAGAATCAGGCTGTCAGAAAGATATTTGACCTCTGCCCAAGACCACCGACTCTCTGCTAGACTCTCAGGAATTGCCACAAGAGCATTGTCAGGAAGGCCACATTCCCTCAACAAATTCGAGCTCTTTGATTCATCTGCCATTTCCACCAATGAATTGCGAAGACGTCGGGCTTCACCACTCTCTTCCAAACTACCATCAGACTTCATTTGAGTCACTTGAACATCAGACATTAACTCCGACAATGTAATAGTCAGCATAACTCTCAATCTTGCTGTCTGCATAAAGTAATAGAAAGAGCTCTGCAAGAATGGACAAAAAGAATTAATTGAAGAAAAGAAGAGCTTTAAAGAAAACCTGAAAACAAGATTGTTTACCTTCACAAGTATCTGGAGTCCAACAACAGCTCTTCTCCTGATGTTTTGGTTTCTGAAAACCGCAAGCCGAAGAAGATGGAAAGCAACCTGCTTTAAGAAGCGATCATTCTCCCTTGCCATCAATGTTGCCCCATGCAGATCAAAAACATTGGTAAATGCAGGGAATAGAGCCTTCCAGAAGGCCAGTGGTTGATTGCGTGAGAAGAAGCTCGTAAATATTACTGTGATGCAATCAAGTTTCCCATAATCAGTAGCAATGCTATGGGACGCTGCCATGATAGAAAATTTTTCAGTTATTTCCAGAACTTGAAGACTCACAGCAGCACTCAAGTTTTCTTCCCAAAGCTCCTGAATTCAAAATGTAAAAGATATCAGCTGCCTAACATAGTTTCCCAACTTAAGAACAACAGTTAAACATACATATATAGCTGCTTCTCCAGGTAAAAGCTAAGAAAAAGTTTAAAACATGAAATTTCAATTGCAATATACCAGTTTTTGTCTCAGTATTGGATGCAAAGATTCTCTAAGTGCTTGAGCTGAAGCTCCAATTCTTGACGATTGTGCCTGAGCAAGAGCTTCGCGCAAGGAATATGGCTGGCTAGGGGAACTTAACTGGGAATTCACTCTTTGCCACAAGTATCCATTATCAGGTGTTCCCTGAGGCAGCGTTAAAGAGATTCAACATTAAGAAGGATTAATCGGATGAGAAGAAAATGATCAATCTTAAAGATTATACAATGCAATAGGGTGAAATTATTTGGCAGAGAGATGTGCTATTCAATGCATGCAAGGATATGACAATGGCCAACCATGCCTAAGCAATGAACTTACCCTGACTTCTTGCCGAGATGCCTCAGACAGATAGTTATTTATAGCTGGAGAGAGCCTATCAGTGTATTTGGGAGAAACAGGTCCATCCCCAACAGGGCTACGAGAACTAGAGCCCATAAGCAACCCATCAGCGGGTTTTCGGTGCTGTATGAATGTCTTGACAAGGTTTAGCATTACAAAGAAAACAGAAGAAAAGTAGCAGCACCATCTAACATATGTTTACTCTCACATACGATTTATAGTAATATAAACACCAATGTCTGACTGCAGATGAAGAATGAATTATCACTCTCTTGATGGTTTGACAAAATGGCATCAAAGCAAAAATGCAAGGTCATACTGAACTTTATGCTTCGAAGAAGACAATTGTTTCCTGTTAAGATTTCCAGGAAAAATGTTTATCTTATTTAATATACACGAATATATATATATACAACTTAACCAGCAGAAAAATAGGTACTAATCTTAACTAAACTATATCTAGAAGTCTATAGTAGGAATCCCTTGATTATAGGGATTTTTGTTTCTAATAATCTTATCGCATAAGATTGATCTTATCTAAATCTCTATTCTTCAACACTCCCCCTCAAGCTGAGGAATAGATGTCTTCTATTCCCAACTTGCATATAAGATCATAAAATCTTGAAGCATTTAGCCCTTTGGTTAGAACATCTGCTAATTGATGATCCGAAGGAAGATAAGACATACACACTAGCCCTTCTTCCAACTTTTCTTTGATGAAATGTCTGTCAATCTCGATATGCTTTGTCCTGTCATGTTGTACAGGATTATGTGTTATGCTAATTGCAGACTTGTTGTCACAATAAAGCTTCATAGGACCTTTCCATTTGATTTTTAAATCATCAAGAATGATCTTCAAACATAATAGTTCACGTAGTCCCCGTGCAATAGCCCTAAATTCAGATTATGCTGATGATCGAGCCATTACGTTTTGCCTTTTACTCCTCCATGTAACTAGATTGCCTCCAAGAAACATGGAGTAGCCCGTTGTTGATCTTCTGTCAACTGGAGATCCTGCATGGTCTACATCTGTGTAGATTTCTAAGGATAGTGTATGGCCCCTTTAAAACAATATTCCCTTTCCTAGACTGCCTTTCAAGTAATGTAGGACTCAATAGACAGCTTGAAGATGAGATTCTCTTGGGTCGTGCATAAATTGACTAATTACACTCACCGAATGTGCTATATCTGGCTGATTATATGCTAAATACATTAGCTTGCCCACTAGTCGCCGATACATGTTCTTGTCCACTGTCGATTCTTCCTTTGCTTCTCCATGCTTGTAATTTGAATCCATTGGAGTGGACATCGGTTTGCACCCAATTTTCCTAGTTTACATTAATAAATCTGCAACATATTCTTGTTGAGAGATGAATATCCCTTGCTTTGAATATGCCACTTCAATACCGAGAAAATAATTTAGTTTTCCTAGTTCTTTTATCTCAAATTCCTTTAACAGTTTCTGCTTCAATTCCAGCTTCTCTTTTTCACCATTTCCCGTCATTATAATGTCATCCACGTAGACCAAAATAATAGTCACCCCTCCTGTTTTTGAGTGTTTCATGAAAAGAGTACGATCCCCTTGACTCTGCTCATATCCTGATTCTTTCATCACTTTTGCAAACCTACCAAACCAGGTTCTTGGAGATTGTTTTAGTCCATAGAGAGCCTTTCTCAACTTACACACCTTGTTACCTATATCTTCTGTAAATCCGAGTGGAACATTCATGTATATTTCTTCATTGAGATCTTCATGAAGAAAAGCATTCTTAACGTCATATTGAAGAAGTTGTCAGTCAAAATGAGCTGCCAAGGACAACAAGATCCTTACTATGTTCATCTTCGCAACTGGGGCAAATGTCTCCTAATAATCCACTCTATAGGTCTGAGTATATCCTTTAGTTCCCAACCTAGCTTTGTATCTCTCTAAGGAGCCATCGGCCTTGTATTTTAGTGTGTAGATCCACTTACAGTCAACAATG
>JANKOE010000008.1:21828903-21847827 GCA_026284465.1 Erythroxylum citrifolium | reverse complement strand
TCAGCCCTCCCCATTCTAACTAACTCTGACATCATTCCCTGCAGCCCCCTCTTTCTTCCTACGTGAATATACTCTCCATATCCTAGGCTTAGTATTATTATTGTTATGGGTCCTAACATACCCTAGGAGTGAGTCCATTGGAAGTTCTAAAATGAGGGTAAAAAGAGTTTAGGAGCTCGACAGGACTCTTATTGTCTAGAACACGTGAGGGTAGTCTATTGATCATATAGGTGGCATTAAGAACTACTTCACCCCAATAAGATTTAGGAACATTTCCTTGAAAAAGTAAGGCTCAAGTGGTATTAAGTAGGTATCCATTTTTTCTTTCGGCCACTCCATTTTGTTGAAGTGTATTAACACGGGATGAATCATGAATAATACCATGTGATTGGAAGTAAGGAGATAAGACTTGGTTAAAATATTCTCTAGCATTGTCTGTTGTAAAAACCTTTATCTTTACCCCAAATTGATTTTGAATCATTGAATGAAAATTTGGAATAACAGTCCCTACATCAGATTTTTGTTAGGAAAAATAGCCATGTAACCCAAGTACAATCATCAATCAAAGAGACAAACCTAGCTCCAAAAATATTGGATATAGTGGATGGGCCCCATATGTCACTATGAATCACATGAAAAGGATGAGAAGCTCTTTTATTATTAATAAGAAAAGATAAACAAGTATGTTTTTCCAATTCACAAATTTCACAATGAAATTCAAAGATATCTAGTCCTTGAAACAAGAGGGGAAACATAGTTTTTAGAACTCTAAATGATGGATGAACTAGATAGAGATGGTGCAACCAAATGGAATCTTTATTCGAAGAACTAAGGAAGGATGAAGTTGTATTTATCTTAGCTTTTTAATACGGTTCAAGGTGATAGAGACCATGTCATTCCTTAGCAAGTCCAATCCTCTTCCCCTTGTCCTGTCTAAAAAACACAGCAAGAAGGAGAAAAAATGGCAACACAATTAAGATCATTAGTAAGCCTTTGGATAAAGATTAGATTGGCTGATAATTTTGGTACATGTAGGGCATTTTTTAGAGCGAGTGTAGGGCTCAATTTCATGTCTCCATAACCAGCAACAGTGGCTAATTCTCCATTGGCAACTATGATTTTCCTATTACTTGGACTAGGGTTGTATGTGTGAAAAAACTGGGATATAGGGGTCGTGGTCTGTGGCACAGGAGTCTATAATCCAAGAGTTATTGTAACACTTAATTTCTGAGGTGTCTATATACAAGGAGAATGTAGGTTTACTTGAGAGAGCAAAGGAACATGTATCTTTCGGCTGTCCAAAGGAACTCAACAAACCTCTTAATTTCTCAATCTCTTCATTGCTAAGACTCCCTGCTGTTAGATCTTCTACATCTTCCTTCTGTTCAGCCGAATGTGCCCGTGGTCAAGATTACCCTCCTTGACTTCCCCATTCACGACTTGGTGGCTTCCCATTCAATTTCCATCAGGTCTCCTCTGTGTCTCAATTTTTTACAGTAAGTACACCATAGATTATCCTTATTTTCCTTCCACAAGTTGCCCTTTCCAGATTGCTTAGGCTGGGCTTGATCACTCCTGTCTTTATCTTGTTTTTCTCCTTTTATCACCATTGCTGACCCATCCATCTTCTAGGGCTCAAGCATCACGTTTCTTCTGCTCTCCTCTGCTCTAATTAGGGAAATAGCCCCTTCTAGTGAGGTTATGGACTCCCTTCCAAGAATTTGAACCTTGAATTGAACAAATTCAGGGTTTAATCCAGCCAAGAAATCACAAATTCGCTCTTTTTCTATGAAATTTTTCAAAAAAAACACCTTCAGGACTTTTCATCTCAATGACTTGATAATGTTCAAGTTATTGCCACAGAGTTTGCAGAGTATTAGCATATTATGTGACTAATTTGTCTCCTTGTTTGGTGGCATGGGCTTTGATCTTAATTTCATAGATTTGAGCAGCATTGCATGCCTTTAAATACATACGTTGAACACAGTACCAAATCTCCTTTGCAGTGGATAAAATCATGCACGTATCACTGATTGAAGGTTCCATGGAGTCCCACAACCATGACATGATCATGGAGTCCTCTTCTTCCCACGTTTCTATTGCTGAATTCCTTGTTGCAGGTCCTAATTTTAGCAGGTGAGCAAGCTGCTCTTTCCCTATGAGATAGTTGCGAACAAGAAGTGACCACTTGAGGTAATTCTTGCCATTGAGTCTGTTGGAGACACAAACATTCTGTAGTTCCCCAATTTTCTAGACAGAGACAGATTCATCTGGGCTAGAAATGATGGTTTGAGAAGTCCAGAATTTGCCATGGTGAAAGAAGGGAAAGATTGGGTAAAATAAAAGTTATGGAGATTGAGAAATCTGACAAGAATGAGCAGCAATGAAGGCTGACTAAGGCAGCATTGAAGGCTGCACCAAGAAAAACAAAGAATACTTCCAGAAACTTTAGGGCTCTGATACCATTTTAAGATTCCCAGGAAAAACGTATATCTTATTTAATAGACACAGATACGTATATATACAACTTAACCAGTAGGAAAATAGGTACCAATTTTAACTAGACTATATCTAGAAGTCTATAGCAGAAATCCCTTGATTATAGGGATTTTTGTTTCTAATAATCTTATCCCATAAGATTGATCTTATCTAAATCTCTATTCTTCAACATTTCCTTCCATATAGAGGAACGAAATATTGAACCCCTCTTTCATTCGCTAGCTACAGTTCCATGATCAATCATGCAACCAGCAATGTGAATCCAATTTCTCAATTAGATGAATTGTCAAATCAGTAGTTTCTTCACAGAGTACACTTCACTGAATACACAGAAATAACATTCGGTAAATTTTCACCAATGAATATGTTCATCTGCTAGGGAACAACCACAAATGGACAAATTAAGGAGTGCACTCACAGTCATGAACTATAGCATAAAGTATGAACTATCTCAGCTATAGACTAAGAATACAAACCAGTTATCGTGAAAAAAAAAATGTAAGCGGCTGGAGTATGAAAAGCAACCTCAAAAAGAACCAAGCATTCTTCCATCAGTTTGAAAAATAATCTGGTACGTGCAATGCTTTGCTGCCAGATCTTAACAAGGGATGCATCATCCAGATTGCAAACAATTTGCAAGATAACAACTAGAACTTCACGCTTTTCAACAGCATTCAGGTTGTAGAAGACAGGCATCTCATCTAGGATCTGCACACATCCAAGCTATGAACTCAGAACTTACAGGAAATAGGAAGAAACTATTGCAAAACAGAAAATAGGAAGCAATACAAAATGACCATCCAGTTACTTTTCTTTGACATGTAAATAGCATTTATGTTGAAGATAGTGGCTCAAAGAGAAATGTTGAGTATCAACCCAGAATTTGATGGAAAATTGTATCCTTAAAAGTTTTTAGAACGTTCCATTAGTTAGTTGCACTTGTGTTTGGGGATGATTTTGAAGGAATAAAGGTCCTTGTCAGCAACTTCATCTGTAACAACAGACTATCTAAATACGCTATACTTCATACATCACTCATGCTAAAGTGTCAGCTACTTATCTTATACCATCAGGAATTTAGCTCAAAATAAAAACACTAAAAAACATTTCCCAGATTTTAAAGACACGTCAGATTACCAAAACCATACCTCCTTAGGCTAAAATTGAAAACAACTTTCAACCTACCACGTGGGTCTCTCCTACACTCATTCTCTGATGACCTTAGGGTACCTCTCATCACCTCTCAATCAAGGTACAAGAACAAAAACGGAAACTAAACAACAAATATTGGACTTAAAAAGATGCATAATCACACATCTAACAGTCCCCAATGTGATGATCAAGGTAAATAGTATATATAAGAAGGAACATTAATGAGAGAACCGGAAATTGTCAAAGAAGGAATTGGGATTCTGAGATAATGCACAAGTAAACAAAGTATAATTAAGAAAGCCCGTAAAGAAGATTAAGTACAAAGCCAGCAGTAATACAAACCTGACCGATAAGGGGAAAATATAACTGAGCAATGTACAGTTTATCTTCAGGTTTTTGGTATCGAGCATCAAACTCATGTTTGCATAAGAGTACCACCAAGATTCTAGCTGCCTAGAGCACCAAAAAGGTAATGCATAAGCATATATATCTAGCCATGCGAGCCCCAAGTGCACAAGCAGCTCAATTTAGAAGGAAGAAAAGTTTGAACTGTGCATTGTGAGAAGCAGAAAAGGTACTTCTGTCACCTAACCTGGAAGATAGTAAAATTGTTCAACATATAAAATTATGCGTGCAAGACATTCACCTTGGACCGCTGAGTTAAATCATCATGATCCCAAGTCAGGAAAATCTCTTGTATCAAAACCGAAGAAAGATAATTTCTACAATGTGTAGATAAACATAATTAGGCAAAATATCCTTAAAATGTGTGACTTAAGATCCTTAAATTATATGGAGAAAAAGAATAAACACATCACTTCATGCATCTGGTCCAAATGGACTTAGCCACCAGCTGACCCTTGACCACAAAAATATACAACTTTTAGTCAAAGTAAATACAACGCAATAACTGTGTTATGAGTCGAAAAGCCAGTCAATCATCATGAAGTATAACAACAGCAAACAGAGAGAACTAGGCAGTGACATCAAATTTTCATTAGAAGCCTTAGCCTATAACTGACAGAATGTAAAACGACTAGAAATTTTATAAGAGAGCAAAGTGACATCGATGTGCTGCAACCCTAACTTTGTAAAAGACACAAAATTCATTTCATCTCAGAAAATTATAGTTGACTATCTAAGAATTGCATCCAAACCGTTTATCTTTGATCTATAGACCCACTAGGGACCAAACCCTATCTTATGGTTTTCCAGAAAGAATCAACTAATACCAAGAGAAGACAAAGAAGGCGAAAAAGAAGCTGCCGGTCACATTAATAGTACTCTTCCTTCGTGAACAAGGAAAGTAGCCTAACCAACCAAAGATGATTTGAATGATGAAAAACCTGTCTGAAGGGTCTCTCCCGGGCATTTCAACAAAAAGATCATGGTCACATAAAATTTGTAAGAAGCTAAGCTTGCAGTCGTGCAGAACAGATTGGCACACCCCAGAAAACTTATCTAGGTACAATGACACCTGCAAGGAAAAACCAATAGTAGCAGTCACAGAATAGCCCATGCTTCTAGTTCAAAACAAAATGGGACCATCATTCAGACAATGCTAATGTTTCCACAAATTTAACCCCACCAGCTTTGGATAATCAGAGAACTTTCATGTTTTTACAGTTTCAAATACATCAAGCAGATCTGTCAGCTTGCTAATAGACATCATTCCTGTCCATGTACAATGAAACATAGCTACAGAAATAACTATTTCAAGTGCAACTTTTACTCGAAGCAAAATTTTCCTCAGAATCTTATGGCTGTAGAACTTTACACAAAATTAAAATTAAATTGTCAAAGGCAGCATACCAGTTCAAAAACCTGACAGGGTTCAATGACTGATAAAAGATCATAACAGAAGAATGCCAAACTACTATTCAAACGTTTTGCCAGGCTTAGGCCCTTCTTACAACGCTCATGCACTTCTGTCAATAGGCAATCGTATAACTGCATTATACATCTGAAGACACCTTCTTTTAGTTGCATTGGTGGGACATCTTCACCTATGACAGCACCATAAATTCCCAAAAGTAAAGCCATAAGAAAATTTTGAATAAAGTAATCAGTAAATCGGTACTTTTCCTCCCTTCTATACCTAATGGAAGACTCTGATAGAAAAGACGACTTTGCTCCAATGCCATCGACTTAACAACTAGCTCAAGAAAGAACCATGCCATTGCCAAGACATCATCATATACAGGTCCAACACGGTAGCCTTTAGCCTGTAAACGGTCAAAAGAATTTAAAATTATCAAAAGCACATAAAAGGGGAAGAGGAATGAAGTAAAATAAGAAACAAAGGAAAGAAAAGAAAAGAAAAGAAAATAAATGTATGCCTTCGTCAAAATGATTCAGTTAAACTCCCAGAATCATGTTTCCTTCAACCCCTTTCATATAACCACTTATGGATAGCAGGCTTCAAATAATCAAGGCTGACATTATGCACATCAATATAACATTTGATTTTGATGTTTAATTCATTTCTACAAATTTAAATCAGAGCAGTCCCCTGATCATCATAATTTGCAAGTGAAATGACACCTTCAATCCCTGCAATCACATTCTCAAAGAATGCACAGGATAGGAGTTTCCCTATCATTTTGTCATTCCTTCCACTCTCTAAAATATCAGTTGTAATAACAATGGCTTTCATCCAATAATAAAGCAGCTCACAAATTCAAAGATAAAATCCAGTGAACAAAAATAATATGAGCAACACACAGATGTTGGGACAACATACCTTACTACGAGCCAAGCTTCCCCACACAGTTGATAAACCAGGATAAACAGGTGGTTGACGACCACCAAAGTCATCAAACACATAATCAACATAGTTTACAAGAAAACGGTTTCTTTCAGCATCATCAACTGATTCCTGCTGTACCCTACAAAAACGCATATCCTTAAGCTATTCACTAAACACGGAGCAACCTATAGATGAGCTCCTATGTGCTAGTAACTAAATACAAAGCAGAGCCTGATGCCGAAGCAAGTTCATGGAAAGGAGAACTAAAGTTTGAGTCTAAAATATTTCTGAAGATTTATTGAGGCTATTTTCATCAGTATTATTCTCATAGCAACAAGGGAATGGAACCAAGAGGGAACTAACTACACTTCAGCATATAGGTGTAGAAAGAAAAATAGAGAAAAGAAATGAATAAAGCAATGATCATCTTAAATTGAGAATATTTGAATTATTCAGTTCTTCCTGCAATGGAAGGCATCTAATTTTTCTAACACGTAGGCAGTTGAGCCCTCTGATATTTCCTGATGATCAAATATTTTTTCAGATACATATAGCAAGATAAATTACAGCTTGTCCATGTGAAACTGATGCAATGAATTCAAAGGCATACCTAGTTAATATATTAACCATAGCTCTGAAGGCTGCCACCTAGAGAAAAAGGAATACAGAAACAATGAGATGATAATGACCATCTGAGAACAAACATAAGCAATGGAGTCAGAAATATTTCTAGTACAACATCAATTAAATTGTTACAGAACCTGAAGAGTTTCCCCACCACTGCCTATAAGATGTAGAAGCATGTTTAATATTGGGTGAAGGAACTGAAGCAAAGCAGTGGAATCAACATTCTTCAAGCTGTTAATAGCCTGCATCAGATAAAAAAGCAATCATGTCAATCCTCGATGAAGACAGCCATACAAATCTACTCATTGAGGATTCTTGTGGATAACTACACTAATATCCCTGTGGTTTTGCTGTTTTTCAAAGAAAGTCCCTATGATTTGAAATTAGCTTCAAAGATCCCTCTTGTCTCAGAACCAGTAATTAAATTTCATTTTACCTGTTTTTTATGAACATTAACAACATGAAAGTACTTTGAATTATGATGTGCTAACAATTTTTAGATACCATACAGTAAAATATTTTTTAAAAAGGATATCAAACCACAAGCTGCACTAGAGCTAAATTAAACCACATGGGATTCCAGGAAACAGCAAATCAACTCAAACTATTGGCTAACACAACAGAATGTATGTAATGACAGCACCCCAAAGAGGAACTCATACATGTTCTGCAACTAAATCAAAAGGCCAAATAGTATTAACTATAAATAGATGGAAAAAAATACCTCCAAAAGTTCAGAACCCCAAGGTGGGCTTGTCCGAAGGGTGTGCCTATCATATTCCAGAAAAAAGTCTCTAATGCGTTCATTTAGGGGATACAAAGATGAGCATAGTTTCAAACGCAATCTGAAGACATTTTTTCCATCTTCTATATAATCCAGCCTTTCCTATGAAAGGGCAAAAAGTGGGAAACATGAATTGACATCAGACTAATCACTGAACATAGAAACAAAGATGTAACAAGTTAATACATGTCATCCAGAACAGACAAATTCTGCCAACCACGAGATTCAGAATCACAGAAAAAACTGATTATGAGAGGAGAAAAATAATCAACCAGCATGATACCAATTAATAACCTCTGAAGAGAAGGATCATAAGAGATGAAAGGGTTTAACACATTAATGAACCAGTGAAACGAAAAACAGAAGTGGTTTAAACAAACTTATTGTTGAAATATGAATTGACATCAGACTAATCACAGAACATAGAAACAAAGATGTAACAAGTTAATACATGTCATACAGAACAGACAAATTCTGCCAACCATGAGATTTAGAATCACAGAAAAAACTGATTATGAGATGAGAAAAATCATCAACCAGCATGATACAGATTAATAACCGCTGAAGAGAAGGATCATAAGAGATGGAAGGGTTTAATTCCTTAATGAACCAGTGAAACAAAAAACAGAAGTGGTTTAAACAAATTTGACCTTAAACTCTCTTAAGCAAAAGCCCAAAAGAACTGTGATATCCTCATATCCAGCCCCCGGTGCCCGTGTTTAATGATTTTGAGCCAAACTCCACTGTTTATTTTAGTGTTCCTCTAAAGAAACACTGGTTTAAACTACCACTGCTTAGAGTGGAAAGCCTGATGTGCTTGAATGAGAAACTTTGAAAGCAAGGGAAATAAGCAGTATAATCCACAACAAATTTGAACTCAAAACAGAGGGAAAGAATAGTATCAGAGGCTAAACCGCTGCATAACAACAAATTTGAAAGATATAAATGAAGATATCATACACCACTACAAACTTACCTTGCCAGTATCCTGGATATAATGTGGAACAAGCTCTCTCATGATTGGTAAAGAGATTTCAGATTTCAACCTGAGTAAAATATTTAAAAACTCTTATATGTGATATCAGACAACGGTAGTAATAAAAACCAACAGAGACCTCAACATTTTAAGACAACTGAGAAGTAAACATTTTACATAAATCCTACATGGCTGCACATTATGTGACAGGTCAAAAGGCGCAAAACTTAAAGGTTAAACATTAACTGTGTTGACAAAAAGATCACAACCGACATCAGTGGTGACAACTCAAACATTGAGCAAAGTTTCCCATGCATTAGTATACATATCTCGCCTTTTATTAATATATGGATTGCAAAAAAGAGAAGCACAAAACATAAGAGAAGTCCACAAAAGACCTTTGGTATAACTGCAGCTATAAAAACAATAACAACAAGAACAGCGAGGACATCATGACAATTTTAAACTTAAATGTCATACCTTTAAACTCTTAAAGGTAAAAACGTTTTTATCAACTGTCATGAATTTCTTCAGAGATTCGACAAGAATGCAATGCATCAATAAAAACATCAGACAGACAAGTAGTATTAAATAGAATCAAATACAAAGCAAGCACCAAAAATCAGCTTTAAAATGTAAGAATAGCCTTCCAGAAAAACAGAAAAGACCAATTTTAAGCTATTTACATACTGGTTGTAAGTAGACAGTGGAAGTGCTGCATATCCGATCACCACCTATAAAGAGGGGAAATGGCAGCTCAGCTGAAAAGGATTCATAATGGAAACAAAGCCTGAATACTAACGCTGGACTGTAAAATAGAATGAATTTCACAAAGACAAGTTCATCTCCACAAAACCCGACAAGAGATCAACAACGTTTCATCTTTGAAGAGTTTGACCAATTTTAGTTTCCAAATAACAGTGAAGTTTCCAGATCAATTTCTGCACTTCTAATCCATAGTTAGTTTTTCCTAGTCTATCAAAGTTTAATATCTCTCAGCATTTTTGTTTTAATCTGTTCCCCACCTATACAAGTCCAGAGAGGAAGGCAATTGAGATAATATACTTTAAAGCCAAACTGCCTTTAAGTTTAAAGGAGGACTCAAAAGCTCATTTATCAATTAATTCACAAAGAATAATTATGCATGAGCCATCTTTTATTTAACTGGAATCTCTAACACTATAACCAGCCAATGTAGTGTCAACCAATGAGAACACAAGGCACATATAAAAGAAATATGTGTGTGTGTGTGTGCACGCACACACATGTGCATATGTGCAATAACTTACTGGCTTTGGTGCTTCCAGTTTTGTCTGAAGATCAACATGGAAGAAAGTGAACAAAAGATGATGAGATGGTGTCCAAGTGGCAGGCAGAGAAAGTTTAATCTCATCATGGTAACATGCCACTCTAGTACCAACGGCAACCTGGGTGTGGGCCCACTTTTGAAGTGAGGCTCCTGGCTCTCTCGGATATATTGCCTAGTATTAAGGAAACATGCATTATATATGACTGAAATTTACAGACAAAAGCTTTCCTAAAATACATATTGCAGAGTTACCTCTAAAGGCTGTCTACGAATATCCATATCATCCTTTCTCAGTTCCACTCTCATAAACAAATTCCTCTTCCGACTCAGGTTAACAGTTAAAGGATAAACATACAGAGAATGAAAAAGCTGCGAGAAAGGCTCATTTCGCACTGTTGTTCGGAAGTCGAATGCATGAAACTGTGTCAATCAACATGGTGATCAATCAATTACATATGAACTTGAAACTTCCAAACTCCATACTTTTCACAATCAAATGTCCAAGGTGAATAGATTAACTGCCTATATGCTACACCCATTACATTAGTCTCATAATTAGAAATGTTTTTCCTGCTTTGCAGCAAATAATTAACTAAGAAAAATAAGCATGTCATGAGGCCTTTCATCCTGTATTTCTTAACAAGGAACCACAGTTCCATCTAAATTTCTTCTTTTATCAGAACACATCCACACGCTTCTTATTCTTCATCTCTATCTCTCTTCTTTTCGAAAAAAGACACAGATTCCAAAATTAGCATTAGTAATTCAGCAATATCGTAGAGAATTCTCAATAAGAAGAAATTTTTATTCAAACAAAAATATACTGATGGGAGCGTTTTACTGGTGCAATGGCAGAAGCCTCGGAGTAAACATCTAACCATGGGCAAGCATCTCTGTTTTGAGTTTCCATTTCATAGACATTAAACTTTAATGTTGACCACCATGACACTCATCCACTAATTTCCAAATGCATTACACCATTTATGTTTTAATGCATTGTATTGGCAACAGAAAGTCTTAAGAAATAGGCGGCACATAGACACCATGTACCTAAATATTCCAGTACTGAGATGAAGGCACGTACATGTTCATGTGACAGTAACATCCAAGAAGCAACATCAGGGCAAAACATGTCATACTTACATCAGCAGGATTGGGATCAAGATTTCCATGAGTACTTGATCTATCTCGAGAAGTATCTTTGCCATCAAGGGTGTTCCATTTGGAGCTGCTAGTTTGAGGTGCTTCAAAACCATTGATGGGGCTTTTTGCAAATCTGGAATCAACAATATGGTCCCCTGTTTCTATGGAGTCATTGGTCACCCCACTTTCAGATAAGTTTTCCAACTCAGCTTGACCAGACTGTAGCCTCTCAATTTCTAATCTGAGAATGCCTTTCACAGGTTTATGAACCTTGCGTTTAGGATCCTGTTAATTGAAGTAGGGAAAAAACTCAAGAAAGTAAGATAGGTCTAAAGACGAGATTTTATTACTTAAATAACAAGCACAAACATCATTTCCTAAGATTATGTTAGTGGATATGAATGCGTCAAGCAGTCATGGGATTACATGAAATACTCAGGGTAAACACACACCAATTAAATCAAGAGCAAAATACATAGAACATGAAATTCTAAGCTGAACCAAAGTGGGAATCGAAAGAATAACAGAAAATATGAACATCAAACATGAAACATAAAATGATCACGTTTACAAGATCAGTTAAATAAAAAACATAATCATTTAACACATACACATACACGTATGCATAAATTGCTATGCTTGCATGAACCAACAAGATAGGAACATTTGCAAGCAGAAGATGACCTATAATTCATAATATCAAGTCAACAAGGGGTTCAAAACCATAATCCATTCGAGTATTGTTCTCTCTTGAGTATAAACTTCTTAAGCACCAAATAGCCAGGATTTTGCAGGTTACTTTTTTCTTTGAATAACCAGACATTCTACTGAAGATCAACAAGGTTTGGCATCAAACTAATCAAAAAGGTTAGGCCCCATTATATCGTTTCTTCACATCGAAGGCGATCTTCAATTTGGGATTATCCTTCTTCACATCAATTCCGCCTCATTGAAATGTTATAATAACTTGATTTAGGGAGCATTTCGTTTTACCCTTTAAAGACGTCGAAGACCACAGACAAGTACATTATCCCAAAATGCAAGTCCTAAATTGGCCCCCCTTGAGATCATCACTGAACACACTGTCACCCTATTCTAGTACCCAAGAAAGGTTTTCCCTAATAACAGATATAATTATATAAAGCTGTGATTAGAGAATCCAGCTCCTTCAGGTTTTAGAAACTGTACTACTCAACTATCTTGAAGCACACAAGTTTATAATAAACACAATCATGAAGCACATAAAAACCGGTCTCAACCCACAGCTCTAACATTGAAGCAGCTTTAAGGCCTGAAATTACTCCTTCAAATGATGTTACCAGAGTACAGTCTCCTTCAATTTTCCAGGCCTTCTTCTGTGCTTTATAAATGAAAACATCCTCTCCATCCCCAGCATTGCACACCCCAGTGCATTGTTCCATAAAAGAAAATGAGGGACGAAGTAACTTATTCAAACTACTGAAACCAATGCCAGAAGAAGGTGCATTCAAAGGGCAAGAACAAAAAGTTGAAGTCCAGGACAAAGTACATTGCTCAATTTGAGTAAGATAACAAAAGCCTATAAGGCTATCCTGGCTGAAACAAAATCATGAATGTTGACTACTATCTACCAAGATGGAGAAAAGGTATAATTTCCACAATAATCAAAAGCAAAAGCACCATCTGAAATTGCATGCTATCTGAAAAATAGATAAGAAACAAATATGAGATAGTGACAAGACTAGCACTAATCAGGACTATAAGACTCTTATATAAGCAGTTGATAAAATATGGAAAACGGAGCCATCAAGCCCCTATTGAAAGAGTAAGAAACACAACAAACTGTCAATAAGCTTCTAATGAATCTGCACATGATTATAACCAATCATAAAACAATTGATCGTTCACAGAACAACTGGAGTGTCTAGAAAAACAGTCAAAGAGGGACAAAAAAGACTACCAAAAACATCAACCAAGTGCATATTTTCCTCACCTGAAGTGAGTCCTCAGTATAGCTCTCTTTAACTTTGTTTAAATTTGAAATTTCAACCACAATTGAGCTTCCACTTAAATAACCCAACTTGCCATCCAGTGTAATCTTTGCAGTGGGTTCATAAACACCGTCATGAGAACTTGAGCCAGATATACTTGGTGCAAGCGGGCTGCTTGGGGAAACTGGCTCACCAGAAGTAGCACCGATGCTATTGTCAAATAGTGGAACAATTGCCCACGCAAAGGACTCTCTATGAGGCATAATTCGGGACCACACTTGAAGCTTTTGCTTCTCTCTCTCACTCAAGTGAACCTATGGAAAAGAAGGAACATAATCGTCGAACAATATGAGAATTGGAAGCTTGTTTCAATCAACGAATAATTTCAGCCCGCCCGCATTCACAAGTACAATCCCCCTCATTTAACATGTATTCTGGAACTAGTCATACTTAAAGGAATCAGGTATACATAAATATTGAACATGTCATTTCCTTCTTACGCTAATCACAAAGACTCCTCTTACACCAAACTCATGCATTTTTTTCTCCTACATGAACTATTACCTATTGCACTCGAATGAGGAAATGGAAGGGGACAGGTTGGAAAGGGAGAAGACTACTCTCTACCTCTCCCCACCACTATTGTCCACCCAGGCAAATGCAGAAGAGAATTGCGAACAGGCAACAAACTTTAGTTTTACATGATTAAACAATCCAAGATAAAACAATCATATGTTACTTGGACGTACTGGTTCTTTTCGTGAATAAACAGATGGACTAACACCTCCTTCTTCTGCGGCAGGCTTCTCAAGTTGGATTAGCAGACATACTGATGCGGATGGAGCATCTAAATAGAAAATCCCACGACTTCCATCAGATACTTTTGGCTGGAAGAAACAGAAGAAACTATGAAATTAAATAATTCACATCCAAGAATATCAAAATACCTGATGATGAAGATGACATTGATAGTTAACATAACAGATATGAATGAGTAAGTAACACAATAACGAATGAAATTACAGAATAGTGATATAAGTAGGAGAAGTGTATTTAACTTTTGTTTCTTACATCTTGTGTGTCTGTAGGCAACACAGAAAAATAAACATCCTCAGACAACTTCTCTCTTCTCTCCTTGTTGTACAAGCAAATTGTACCATAAAACGGCTCTGGGAAAGAGAATGAGAAAGCTATGTCAGAAACCTTAAACCAAGTAAAGTAACATACCATGCAATGAAAAGTTGCAAACTCTTGGTTACTCCACGAAGCGATTGATCATGAGAAATAGTTTACAAATGCTTAAACTCGCAACTTTCAAATTTTAATGGCTATAAATAAAAGCTTCCAGCTATCTATAACACGAGCAACCAATGGGCCAGATATTCATCACAAGCATAAAAGCAGGACCAACTAATAGGTATTCAGCAAAAAGCATAAAACAATGGAATCAACAGTTGACACTTCCGACACATAATCAAAAGGGAAACGACATTCAGCAAATAAGCATGGCATTTTAATTTCAGTCAAAACCTTTATCATATGTCAATTGCACAAGCAACTGCTCCTATTTATTTAGTTTGGAGGGAGTTAAGAACCTTCCAGACTAAAAAACCATTTGTTCCAACACAAGTTATCATCACCTCAAATATAGTCAACCAAAAAGTAGCAATGTGATCTAACAGCTGAGTAAATAGGCTCAAAGTATCCTGATTCTACTCATAAGCAAGCATAATGATAATGTGATTTTAACTCAAGGTTTTAATGTTTTATAAAAGAAAAACCCACCTACGAGTCCTGCCTGAAACGCTAGGGACAAAACTTTCACAGAAATCCTCAATCCACTGCAACCATCCCATGGAAAAACAAAGCAATAAGACTAGCATTTTTAATAGGGAAACAAAATGAGAACACTGAAACCGCTTTTAATAGGAATTTAAATTTAGAAAACCTGGCATACTGTGTGGTTGGATTATCTGGAACCCTTTGGCCAAAAATCATTGATCTTTCATTTTCCCAATCGAATGCTGGCTCATAAGCAGGGATAGGAGACTGAACAAAATGCTGTTGGAACACAATCATTACAGAAGGAAGGCGAAATGATCATGCAAATCATGGAAGGTAAATTTATTAAACAAATTGCTTAGTTAGAACTAGAAAAATAGACAAATCATATAATGAGTTCATAAACAAATTAGCCCGATACTCCAGTCAGTACAACCTTTGAGATGTGTGAGTTAGAACTTGAGAGGATGCCATCTGCTAATTGTCTTCCTGAAGTGCTTGGGATATCATCTTCAGTAGTGTCTTCAGCTTTTGTTTGTCTAGGATTGGCAAGCTGCATTTCTGCAGAAAGTTTAAAGAAATGGCATCTCAATCAAGCATATCAATTGAGGAATAAGATATCAATAACTATACAATTACAGGCATTAGGACAATGATAAACAACACAGAAAATTGTAAGCTTCCAATAATTTCATTAGCAAGAAGATTTTAAGATTCCACTAATTTCATTAGCCACTAGGTACAGTAAAACAGATATATTAGTGTAAGATTCCACTAATTTCATTAGTCACTAGGAACAATAAAACAGTTAGAAACTAACACTCTAAAAATATTATAATAGTTTAATTATGGCAGACTCATAATTCTTTTCCTCGACCATACCCGTCTCAATATCAGTATCAGGCCCTTCAAAAACCTGGTTTTGAAAAGGTGGTGAAGACATGCTTTCATAATGACCATACTTGTTTTCATCCTTCACCCAATCAGTTCTGTAACATTGAACAAGCTCATGCAGGTGAGGCCACTGCTCCAAACTGTCATCAAGCTAAAACAAGAAAAAGCATTTACCAGAAAGGACATTAGCATCGAAAACGCATGATTTACAGAAAACATAAACGTAGAACTACTTTAAGTTGAAGTTAGCAATCTAAGTAAGTAAAGAGCAGATGGAAACACCAAAGCTTTGTTGATGACATAAACTACAAAGAATAGTAACGAAAAAAAAGAACTCACCAAGGGTTCCATCTTGAAATGAGCAAGTGACTGACGTGGTATTCTATTAAAGCGTTGTCCGCCACTGTTACTACTAGAATCCATCTACATTATTAAAAACTAGAGCAAGTTCAAAGATTCAAAGTCAGAAGACAACAACAGAAACAAAGTCACCCAAATAATCTAATTCTCGGAACTAAGAAATTAATAAATGCGCGACTTTAAGAAAGAAAGAAGAGCAATAAGTTACCGTGCAACGTCGTACGCTCTAGATCTGAAACGAAAAACGATAGATAGAGAAAGAGAGGGGTAGGTAGGTACCTTAGAGAGAGCAAGTACAAGAACCAAAATACTGTGGAAATGGCGACTGAACTAGAGCCAAACATTAAGAAACGGAACTTTCATTGTCTAGATCTTGAGAGAGACATAATCGCATGGAAAATTTTGGCATTTAGGGATCAAAGGGAGTTGGTTCATCAGTAACTAAGAGGAAGACTCCTGCTTTTAAAGGAAAAAAATGAAACTAAAAACTGGCAAAGTGAAGGGTTGGGGAATGAGGAGGCGTTACTCACTTATCAGCCAAAAAGGAGAAAACTTCATGCTCGTAGTGAAGCAAATGGAAGATTCCCAAAACCATTTGAGAGTGTAAAAAGCAGAGGCTAGGTTTGAGAGACGGAGATCGTTGCTGTGTTTCTGGGTATCTCTAGAACTTTCAGAGAGAACGGAGAAAAAAGGCTTTGTATGGACGTTAAAGTAAAGTCGACAGCGGAGAATGAGAGGAAGTCGACGGCTGAGAACGAGAGCAAAACAACGAGAGAGAATACTTTCTGCTAATAACGAAGATAGAACATTCTTGAGGGTAGGTTTAAAATTGTAAAAGTTACTTGACCGTATTATGAAATGGACGGTTGGGATGGATTGTGTGGTCGTCCATCCCAACTCGCCCATAGTATGTATACTTAATAAAGTTGTTGCAATTTATTTCTATTTATTTCCGCTTGTATCGGCACCAGGGGTATGAAAAAAATCAAATAGAAATTATCTTATTCTCAAACTCTATTCCTCTTTTGTCTTTGACTGAGACCTATCAATGGTATCAGAGCCAGGTCAACTAACAAGGAACGAATTGAAACCCTTAAAGTTGGGCTTGGACAGCTTCACGATAGTGTGGGTCAAATGGAAAGGGGCATTGCCGATAAACTACAACAGATAGAGACAGCAATATCAAAGTTTTCTGAGACTGCTCTTCCTAGCAGAGATGGAGTCAGCAGCACGGGCAATCGTAACAGCCAGGTTCGCGCTAACAGAGAAGAATTTCGAGATGGAGGGAGGCCAACGTTTTCTTCTAAGCTAGCGAAACTTGAATTTCCTAAATATTCCGGTGACGATCCCACATAATGGTTCACCCGAGTGGATCAATTTTTTGAATATCAGGAAATTCTAGCCTCACTAAAGGTGTCTTTGGCTTCTTATCACCTCGAAGGAGAAGCTAACCAGTAGTGGCAATGGCTACGTTGAGCTTACCAAGAAGAAGAGAAGGAGGTTATGTGGGAAATTTTTGTTGAAGAATTGTGATCCTGCTTTGGACCCACGGATTGTGAAAACTTTGATGAATCTCTATCTAAAATACGTCAAATTGGCTCCTTGAGAGATTATCAAAGGGAATTTGAGCGACTTGGAAATAGGGTGGGGGGATGGACCCAGAGAGCCTTAGTGGGAACATTCATGGGCGGACTTAAGCCGGAGATTGCAAATGGCATTAGAATGTTCAAACCAAAGTCATTAAAGGAAGCTATCAGCTTAGCTCGTATGAAGGATGAGCAATTGCTTCGGCAAAAGAAAGCAATTCGTATAACCTATCAAGTACTTCGTCTCCGACAAAGAATAAGGCAACCGCTCCGATAAAGCGTCTTACATGGGACAAGATGCAAAAATGTCGAGCTCAAGGGCTTTGTTTCAATTGTGATGAGAAATTCACTCCTGGGCATAGATGTTCAAAACCACAATTACTTCTTCTTGATGGCGGAATTGAATATGGAGAGGAGGATGATGTTGACACATATGTCGACAGACCAGAAATCTCATTACATGCCCTCACGGGTTGGTCTACAACTCGTACCATGAGAATTTTGGCCAAGGTTGGATCTTCTGAGCTAATTGTTCTCATTGATAGTGGCTCCACTCACAACTTCATCAATGAAAAGATAGCTGGGTTTCTCAAGTTGCCAGTGGCGCCAACAAAACCATTTAATGTGAAAGTTGCTAATAGAGGTCACCTGCATTGTAAAGAGAAATTTGAAAATGTTCCAATTTTGCTACAAGGTAGACCCTTTACTGTTACGTTATATTCTTTACCAATAATGGGTTTAGATATGGTGTTAGGAATTCATTTGCTTGAGCAATTAGGAACGGTAAATTGCAATTGGAAGCAATTGATAATGGATTTCCAGTAGAATGGCCAGCATCATCACCTAAAAGGGATAGACAACCAAACAATACAATCTTATTCCTTGAAGGCAAGGTTTTGAAACCCGAACCGGCCGTTGAACCGGAGGCTTTACTGGTCACCGTTTTGACCGGTTCGACCGGTTTGACCACCGGTTGAACCGGTGTGACGTCATAATTACGTAATGATAGGTTGTCATTAGCCTACAAATTTAATCCCCTACTTAAATTGATTTGTAGTATAGTGAAGCAAGGGTATCGTCCCACAGAGATCAA
>JANKOE010000008.1:21797959-21819805 GCA_026284465.1 Erythroxylum citrifolium | reverse complement strand
CAGAGTAAACCAAACACGTTTTACTTACCTGTTTTTCTTTTTACAAAAACGGCAACAAAAAACGGAAGAAAAAAACATAAACAAACAACCCCTTAACTTTTTTGTTCGGTTTCAACTTCAATTTACTTTTTAGTAACTCTTATTATTAAAAACTGATCAACCTATTAATTAATCGATCAATTTTAGTAAAGTAATAATTTCTTATGAACCAAATAAATCAGTTAATTTTTGTTAACATTCTATTTTTTAATTAAAAGTCAAATTATTCGATTGATAAGGACAATCTCTTTTAATCATATTTTAAATTCTTTAATTTTATTTTATTTTTAGCTGATTTTATGACGGTTTAATACCAATTGAACCTGTTAAACCTTAAACTTCTTATCTTACGAATTTAACTTCCGATCTGATTTTTGAAATATTAATTATGAGGCGATTGTCTATTGAATAGTATCATATAGGATGCTTCTTTCACTTTGTATATGAGTTGTGTGGAAAACTTTATAAGGCTTTCAAGTTAGAAGATGGGTTAGATAGGCTCAATTTTCTTTTTATAATTACAAACAATTAGATCCTTGAGTATAAAAATAAAAAGTTTTCCAACAACACCCCTGGCTGGTTTTCCTTTATATTTAAGATTGATTGTCTTGTAAGATTGATAGATTGTCTTGTAAGATTTCAAAGTTTATATTGAACAGATCTTATGATAGTTTTGTATGCAAATTGTAGACTCTCTATTGAATAAGTGACTTATTTCTCAACACTGAACAAAGTCTTCAAAAAAAGAATCAAATGTTTAAGGACATCATCTTTGAACTTTGTTAAGAGTTTGGCATATGTTATATTACATACTCAGACTTGATATATCTTACATGATTAAGATTAGCAATAAATAGAAGTTATATTGGTATTATGCATCAGAAAATAGTTTAAGAAGATTCTTATATATTTTATTAATAAATTACAACCAATGGATTGACAAATATCAGCTTGGTCAAATGGTTTATCTGCCAAAGTGACGCGGTGGAGCATTTGACTTTAAAATAATCATATACTCACGTAAAACATTCCTTTAGTTTTGAACGACATATTCATATAAAGTCACAGCCTCACAGGAAGAAAATGTCATTCGTGACAAAGAAAACATGGGATAAAAAAGATACAATCTCCTTATTTGTGTAGATCAAAGACCACATTATTTACTGCATGTAATAGTTGTTCACCTTATGGATGAGAGAATTTATCCATTAGTTGGTAAGGTGAGACATGCATGGGGCAAAATAGATATAAATTTACATCTCTATGCGATATGAGGACTTAGGGATCCATTTCATTGGTCAGGTCTAATAAGTGATAACACAATTCACATGTTTAGCTCAATTGTCAACCAAATTGTTTTCAAACTATAATCAATTATCTTGATCACGAGGACTAATGATTTACCAGATCAGTGACATTCACAGAAATATGACAGTAATAACCAGAAACTCACTTAGCAATAGGACTGGGCAATGATCTTTGGAGTTGCCTGCTGGATGCTTTGGACGTGACGAAACAAAAGCATTTTCGAGGAGGATTTAATGTGGCCAGTCGAAGGTATGAGAGCAGTGTTGGATTACGTTGGGTGGATAGAACGCACACGTTAAGTGGAAAGATGCGTCGTTCCGAATTGGGGTCTTCCGTTGGGACATTGAGTAGGATGGGGTTTACCACCAGAGTCCTGGATCAAGTTTAACACGGACGGCTCTTTTACTCCGAGATCGGGCCTAGCTACCACTGGGAGCCTTATTCGTGATAGTCGGGGGCAGTGGTGCGGCGGTTTCATTTAGCACATTGGTAGCGGATCTTCCCTTATGGCTGAATTATGAAGCGTTCACTCAGGTCTCACACTCACCTGACAATTTGGTTACCGTCGAGTCATCTTAGAAACGGATGCCCTAGAAGTCATTAATTTGCTTTAATTTCCCATTTAGTAATCACTTTCTGGTGGCAAGTATGCAAGGGTTGCTCCAGCGTGAGTGAGAGGTGCGCATCCAACACATACATCGGAAGGGAAACCAGTGCGCAGATCACCTGGCCGCTCTTGCAGGCAGGACATGTCCAGGACTTCATATATTTCGAGAGTCCCCTTTGAGCGTTCAGGATCTCATCCGACAGGACCCGCAAGGACTTGAGTACCGTCGAGTTTTACGCAGCTTAGATTATTCGTAGTTTAGCTCCTTTGTATAAAAAAAGAAGAAGAAAATCTTCGACATCTCTGCTACAAAAAACAACTACGTAATTCAAACAGTCAGGCATTTCAATTATCACCATAAACTCGTGATAAACGAAAGAACACCCTCAAACACAAAGTCAGAATTATGCAAATCTGACGGATCAGAAGACACCAAACAAGTAAAGTTCTTCCTTGTTCAACTAAAGAAACAATGAACGTAAGAAGCATAATGTATAAAGATATTATTTTACCCTAAAAAATAATTGGCATAAAAAGTCAGATTATAAAACCTGCAATTCACATGTAAATAATGATACATCAATAGAATTAGTATTACCTATTGGAAGAATTTCTATTTATACCCTCATATTTACATTAATTAATTAGTTTGGCAAAAGATATAGATCTCTCGTGTAATTTAAGAATTTTTTTTAAAAAATTTACGATTTTTAAAATTCTTTAAAAAACTATTTTATATTACTTTTATATATGTATAATTTTTAAAACGTCAGTAATATTTATGAATCCTTAAAAATGCAATTAATGCTGTATAATAGTAGTATTCACAATTCACCTTTATTGCTTCCTGAATATATAATTAATTATTATACGCCATCTGATTGGAATAATCGAACACTATTGAGTTAAGCAAAGTTTGCAATCTATTCTTCCTTCATACACAAGGCTCTCAATAAAATTATTATTTCAGATGACTAGTCACTAGAGTCGTTTATAATTTATCATCTCTCCTTTTTTAGTACCACCACTAACTTTATGCCTTCAGTCCATAAGAAAATTGGTTCCAAACAGAGCAATAAGATGTTTATAAATGATATAAATATTATCCTTAATTATCAAAATTATAAATCAATTAAATCGCAAAAATTAAAAAACTTGTTAGCTCTTTGCAATAAATAACACCTTCCATGGTCAAATTAAAAAAACCAACATTAATGTCATTTAATTAAGGATATTAATTACAAAAAAATCTTTAAAAAGTGACAATTAAATACTCAAATTTTTAATTTTTTTAATTATAGCCTAACGTAATTATTTCCGTTAACATTAGTGACATGACTCGCTACATAAGACATAAACCCTAAACATCTCATGCGTCTAGGTATTTATACAATCATCATGATAAGTATGTTCACGTATACGTAAGTAATGTTCCATAAAGAGTTATCATAACGATCAGATCAGATCAGTTTATTGTGCTTATTTTCTGACAAGTACTCACATGTTTGTTTAATAATCTTTATATTTTAATTTATGAGATCTTTGACTCCATAAAAAAACATTTGCTAATTTTTTTATTATATTAATGCCCAATTTTATTAGAGCAACGATTAAGAATAATTTATAAATAATACATAAATTTCATAATTATAATATCATCGTAATTTCGTTTACGAAACTTGAATTTTATCTTATAAGTTAAACATACATAAATTAAAAATTTTTTAATTGATTATCTTTATGCAACCAAATCCAAGTCTATTCTCACGGATGTCCATTCTTTCTAATTCATTTCTAAGGATGGACTCAATTAGTCACTATTTTATTTGTCGGTGAACTGGATTTGCAATTTAATGGCGTTGATGGCGTTGGATAAAGGGTTTAGTTTTTGTTTTTGTTTTTTTTCCCCTGTTTGTCTGTTTAAGAACAAAATATGACGAAACAAACAAGTGTATGAATGTCCGCATTTGCAGTTATTCAGCAATTCACGGTCCTTGAAGGGCTTATGTTGATGGGGGATGTCATTTGGCTACCTCGTTGCTCATGCTGACTGCTACTTTCTTTCCCTTCGAAATGTCTACGCCCCACATCCTGATCTTACTGTTGTTGTTAATCTATGTTAATGCCTTCTGCTTTCAGGTTCATGCCTTCAACAGCCATGACTACGGCGATGATAATGGCTCATGTGGACCAGATGATGCGATTAAGTTTGAATTGATTCACAGGCATTCACCTGAGCTAGCTGATTCAGGCTTTTCCACTCTTGGACCACCCAAAAGCAGGTTAGACCGCATGAAGCAGCTTATCCACAGCGACCATTACAGGCAACAAACAATTGGGCATCGCCTGGGACAAAGAAGGAAGGCTTTTGAGATCAATGGGACAATTCCTGCCGAGATACCAATCCATTCGGCTGCAGACGTTGGAATTGGTCAATACTTTGTATCTTTCAGAGTTGGAAGCCCACGGCCTCGTAAGTTTGTGTTGATAGCTGACACAGGGAGCGACCTCACTTGGCTGCATTGTGAATACAGATGCGAACATTGTCTCAAACTCCAACCATATCCTGGGATAATTAGAATCTTCGATGCCGATACATCACCGTCCTTCAAGACAATTCCATGCTCATCTATAACCTGCAGAGATGAGCTCTCTGCATCCTTCTCTTTGACTGATTGTCCTGCGCCAGAAGCACCCTGCCTCTACGACTATAGGTAACGGAAGAAACAGTAGTTTGGCTCTGTATTATAATTATATAGGATGGATTCAAAAAGCGTGCAATTATCCATCGGCAGGCCAATGCTTATTCTAATGTCGTTATGACAGATATGCAGATGGCAGAAATGTTATCGGATTGTTTGCAAACGAGACTGTAACTGTTGGGCTTCACGATCACCGCAAGATAAAGCTGCATGATGTCATAATAGGGTGTAGTCAAGCGTTCAACGGTTCCTTTCGCAACACTGACGGTATAATGGGGTTAGGCTACAGCCAGCATTCATTTGCAATAAGGATTGCCAAACTTTTTGGCTACAAGTTCTCCTATTGTTTGGTTGACCACCTTAGCCCCAGCAACCTTCGAAACTTCCTCATCTTCGGAGACGTTAAAACCACACCAACACTGAAAATGCAATACACGGAGTTGGTGGTTGATGTTATCAATCCATACTATGCAGTCAATGTCTCAGGCATCTCAGTAGGCAATACACGCCTGAAAATTCCGTCCCCAGTGTGGAATGTCTATGGCAATGGCGGAGCCATTCTTGACTCTGGTTCCAGCTTGACATATTTGACAGAGCCTGCATATAATGCTGTCATGGAAGCTTACGAGAAAACCTTGGCAAACTACACGAAGGCACAAATTCCGGACCTGAGGCTAATGAAACATTGCTTTGAAGCGAAATCGTTCAACGAAACATCAGTGCCCAAATTGACAATTCATTTCATGGACGGGGTTAACTTTGAGCCACCAGTAAAGAGCTACTTTATAGATGTTGCTGAGGGGGTGATGTGCCTGGGAATTGTGCCGACCGCTTGGCCTGGCGTTTCGGTGATCGGCAATATAATGCAGCAAAATTACATGTGGGAGTTTGATCTTGGGGCTGCCAAGTTGGGTTTCGCTCCTTCATCCTGTATTTCTGATGAATAATTGTAACTGTATAAGCTTCTTTTCTTCATTCTTTTGTACCTTAAAACCAAATTATTAAAACTGGCTTGCTGCTGTAAACAAAATAGCCATTACACATTTGCATGGCTACGTATCTAGTACTTATCCCAAATACATTGCGTGTCGTTCCTTTTCCTTTGAATCTTTATTGTTTTCTCGAGGAATCTATAAAGAAAATAAGAATACAACTCTAGTAATTACTACTTAGCAGAATAGAAAAAATCAACTGCACTGCTACTAGGTGTGCCTAATACAAAAAGCAGTTAGAAGAACCTCAAATACTCATTGAGCGTTGGGGCCAATACAAACTAGAAAGCAAAGATATGCTAACCAGCAGTAGCAAAAGAGTCTCAATCATCTGTCACAGCAACATTAGACACCGGGCAGTCAGGCCAACCACGCTACAGGCTGGTTAAAGGCGGATGACCTACGCCTTGCCTCAATTGGGTCGTCATATTACGCCAGCTTCCAGATTACGGTTTTTACATTAGGAAGTTCCGCTAACATTTGATGTTAAAAACACTGCAAGTGATTGCATACTTAAATATCCCCACTTTACTGGAGTCTTTAGACACCATTGAACTACCACACTCCAACTCTCCAAGGTAATACAAAAGAGAAACTGGAGTAAGCATAACTGCCAGCCCAGGCCTTCCGAGATTCTCCAAGTAATACAACCAAAAAAAAAAATGGTAGGGTAAGGACAATTGCCCAACATGACCCCTGACTTCAAAGTAGGTCAAAATTTACTGTAAAAGACCACCTGTATGCACATAAATTCATAGCCATAGTTAGATAAGGTAGAACGTAGCGTAGCTCCAGAAAATCAGATTGGAGTAATTGTATAACTTGCTCGAATGTTAAGATTCTCACCAAAAACAAAATGAAGATTGATTAAACTAGCTGTATTTATCAGGGTTTTCCCTACTCTGGATGATAGGGACACCATCATCCCTCCAATGTATTCGTTCTTCACATAGCGCAGCTGCCACCTCTACATATAATTGATGCTCCTGCAGAAATGATGAAGGAAAATAAGATTAAATTAATATCACTTTTAGCCAAAATCAGAACGTCCCCTTTGTTCAATGTATTATGATACCATTTATAGCTTAATTCTGCAAAGCTATCTCAGGATTAACATGTTTGGCATGACTCAATGCTTCCCTAATCAGACAAGGACATTTAACAAGATGGTACAACTCTAGCATAAGATAAAATGAGCTGGAAATGCGAACAATATCAATCCCACAAACACAAGTAGTTTTTGGTTAAACTTTGCAAGAACATCATAATACAATGCAACTAATAGCTAAGTACAATATTGCACAAAATATGGCCAAATGATAGACAAATCCGATTACCACTTCAAGAACCCTGGAAGCTAACTCCTCTGCTGTGTCATTGGCTTGCACGGGCACAACTCTTTGAGCAAGGATTCGTCCCTCATCATAATGCTCATCAACGAAATGTATAGTTGGTCCTGAGTATCTAATCGTGCAAATATACATGTGAGGAAACGTAAATTAAGAAAAAAAAGAAGTTATGGAAACTTTTCTTTTTTTACCCTTTTTCTTCTCCTTAGATAACTTGAGTGTTCAATAAAAGAATTGAAATGGAACAGCACTTAATGCAAAAGAGCTTAGAGTCTATAAAAGAACAAAAGAGGAAAATTTTGTCAAACATAACTTTTTTAGTGGGATGAAGAGTGGGGGTTGAATTGACAGCAAAGATAACGTAAGGCTGAAATTTAGTTTATGATAGGTTTTCTTATTAGATAGGAAATAGTAATAAATTAGATATGTTATCCTAATTGTTTACGACTTAAATTTATTTAAAAATGTAGAATTCTTATTAGGATAGGATTTAATTTTATTTTGGATATTTTAATTAGGAACCCATTTATTACTGGAATAAGGGATTTAAATTTTTTCTATATATATGTGTACTCAACCCTAAATTCTAGTTATATCAAACCTAAAATTTCAGTAAAATCAAACCTTCTAGCTTAAATTTCCACCAATCAAATCCTAAAAACTTTAGCTATACCCAATCTTAAATTCTGTCTCAAGCTTTAGCAACCTAATAACATTCAAAAACTATATTTCCTAGTTTTCCTGAGTTTTAGCTACTAGTTGATAATTCTTCTATTTGTCCTACATTAGCACTTCTGATTCAACAACTTGAAAGACTCACAATAGAGTAATGTGCATCATCACATGATCCTACATACCTTGCTCCAGAAGTGATAACAGCTTTATGCACTTTCATTCCATAGTAGCCTTTGCCTCCAAAAGCTGGAAGGAGTGATGGATGGATATTGACTATAGATTGTGGATAAGCACGAATCAACTCAGCTGGTATAAGTTTTAAATAGCCAGCTAAAAGAATGAAGTCAACACCAAACCTCCTGATTAAGAAAACGGAGAATAATCATAATCTTGTCGAAGTGTGTGAATAATCTCCACACATTTTTCCTTATTGCTTTGATACAAATAAAAAAAAAGGAAGAAAATACAAGTATTTTATTCCCATTAAAAGAAGAAGGGGCAAACAACATTTATCATACTCTATATGTGCTGCCTTTCTAGGATAGCAAGAACTAGTAATTTGTTGTTTTCAGCTTTCATCGTTTCAGTCATATCTAAGAGAGGATGTGGTAAACGTAACTGCAGGTTGCACAATGTTATCATTTTGCAATCAAAGATATTAGGATTTGTTGCTTTCTTTCTGTTTCTATAAATTGAAAGACAATAAGAAACAAACTAAAATGTGTGCAAATGGAGTATGTGGCAAAGTCTTGTAATCTACACTTTGAATCAATTAATTTAGAGTTACAATTTGAAATAACAATTGATCAGCATATCAAACATTAAATCCATGACGCTGTCTACTGAGAGGAAAAAACATAATTGCAACATCATGAATTTTAATGCTTCATGAAGATGGAGGTTGAATAGAAAACATGTAAAATGAACAAGTGAAAATATAAGCAGAAGAATAAGACACATTGGGTAATGTCAAAATGTCTAATGATCTTGTGACAATAAAAGTCAAGGCTCAGGTCGTTTTTTTAATCTATTCGAGATAGCTCATGCTGATAGCAATGCTAATGACAGGCTTAAGAACAGGAATCAGAAGTAAAAACAGCGCCAGCTCAAATTAGAACATTTAGACTCCCTAATCAGAATCTGTAACAATCGACTTGACTTTGCATATCGAGGAAACAACAGCTTCATTCCCTCTTAGGCAAAAACAGAAGATGGCAAACATCGGATAATTGGAACTATAAGAAGGGCCTTTAATTCATTAGATGATTGTTAGTCTGAAGCAGTGACAGCATCTGAGCTGCACCATCTTACTCTCATCCTATTGACAAAGTAAAGCAAGAAGAGTGAAGAAAAGACAAAATATAGCAATTAGAAGACTGTATGTGAGCCTACCCAAAAGTGGAGACAAGGTCACTTGTTGATTGGCCATCAGGCTCATGCTTTGTTCTAGGGAACAAAATGACTGGGATCCCCATCTTTTTTGCATATTCTGCACCTCCACAACCTGCAATAGACGAGAGGAACACGAATACCTGAAGGGTCTAAGTAGGTCATAAAAACAAATTCATGTATTGTTTCTCAAAAATTATCAAGAAACTTGGGTGAAACACCATAACTCTCACCAAAAGCTTCGTCATATTAGGATATAGATGTTCAAGAAATCCCAGTAAACAGAATTTAAAACGCTTTGAAAGAAAAAAAATGCTAAGCCTAAACTTTTATTGATTAATTAAAGTAAACAGGATGAGCCAGAACATTCATCAATGAATTAGAGGAAAGCCTGTGCTAACAAAAAAAAAATGTATACTATACCAGCTTTATTTGTGACCAAAACAACAATATCTCCATGAACTGATCCCTGAAGACAAGCTTCATGAATAGACATAAAGTTAGAACCTCCACCAGAGACAAAGACAGCCAGCCTCTTCCTCCTCAATTGGGGTTTCTCCCAGTCTGTGGTAATCTCCAAAGCAGTGCAATCATTCAATTTCCCAATAGCGTTACAATACTGCAAGCGGTTACGAGACCCTTTCCAGGCCGTTCTTGGTAGAGCAACCAAAGCTTTGATTTTTAAGGGGTTACCATAATTTCGCTGAAGAAAAGAAGAGAATGACATTGGTAAGATTAGGCTGGTTTGTAATGTGGAGTTTGAGGAACACCCTGAGAGCAAGCCTAACGCTTCCATACTCATGAAGGAAAACCCCTAAGGTGGTGAATTTTGGTGAGCGTATAAGCTTTGCTGTTTGGGAACTGTACCGGACCAGTGATGGACGTAAACTGGTAAGCTAGCTAGGCACTATCTAATACAGACAAAAAAAAAGGGAAAGTAATGGTTTATTTTGGCTTAGATGGTTACAACTTACGAGCCGAGGTGACAAAGTAATCTGGAATGTCGCTGATCTCCCAACCCTAATTGGGAAGGAATTGAAGCATATGGGACCCTTTTAACAAAACGTCGACGGATCGATTAACTGCAATGTCGTTTCAGACTTCATTTTGGTCCAGATTCTTCGTTTACTCTTGCTACGCTGGCGTCAAAGTTTATTGCTTGTAATTGTATCTCATTGCGTCGTCGTTTTTCTTCACTGCTATTTCTATCATTCAGTTTTTAATTTTTCAAAAAACAATTGCAATATATTTTTATATGACTCCGGTCCCGCGACGTCGTTTTCCTTGCCGCTTCTCTCTAAATGAAATTTGTATTATTCGGTTCGGTTCGGTTCGGTTCGATATATCTGTATCTTCTGGTTTGGCTTCAGAGTTCAGACTCCAGAATTTGATGCTTTGCTTTGCTTGGCTGTTGGCTTTTGCTTTTGCCTTCAGCTTGTCATCGTCTGTTATTCTATCTCCTTTCTTTTCCTCTCTGTTTTATATAATTTCAAATCTCCTCATCCAACAACAAGAAAGAATTCAGGTTTCAATCTTGTTTCTTGGCTCTCGATATCTTTTGTTTCAATTGATGTGATTTTGGATCTTTTTTACTGTTCTAATTCAGTTTTCTATCTGCTCAGTTTGCATTTTGTGTTGGTTTTTCTTCTAGCTACTTATCCGTTCCTCTTCTCTCCGTCGTCAGGTGTGTGCATATACTTGTTTATATATATATGTACATGTAAATATGTATTAGAAAGACATTGTTATTTTGCTTTTCTTTTTGCGAGTTCCTGCTAAGTGGGAGATGGTTTTGGGAGACAGTGTTCAAGTTTTTCCTTTTCTTTTTCGTTTCGATGCAATTAGTTAAATTTATGCCGGTCTTATCCGTAATTTTCGGTTTCATAAGTCTTTTAAGGATTCGAGACACGAATTGATGGAGATTTTTTTTTCTTATTTAAAGGAACTGGGTAGCTGAAGTGAAAACGGTACTGAATTTGGACTTCTCTGGTGAATTTTGTGCAATTGCTTGCTGTCTACTTGTTCGCTACACCTTCCACTTTCCAATTGCGAATCGGTGGTTATCATTGGCCAGAAACTCAGAGGTAAGACGATAGCCAAAGGCAGTGGGCTATCATTTAATTGTTTAAAATTCGTTATCCTTCCAGGAGTTCAACAGGCATATTTAAGAAGGATGGAAAGTGTGTTTCCCTGTGTTTCTTCTATTTTGGCCAAGGTTGTTGAATGCGTTAAAATGGGTTTGCCATTACTTACAATTTTTGTTAATTTGAATTGATTTGATTTGCTCTTTATAACTAGAGCTCGGGAAAACGTGATAGGAGTCGAAGCAAAACTATTGAGGGTTGGTTGACTCTAGTGATTTTATCCCCCTTATTCTGTTGGCATAACTTTGGTCTCAATGTTCATTTGTTCATCTTTGTTAATATTGTTGATTCGCATTTCCACTGAAAATTGCAACAAGCTGCTGCTATCTTAATGTTTGATTCCTTGTCAAAATTTCATACAACCATTTTCTTTCTGTTTCTTTTGATAAAATACTCCTGGTTACAATATGGTGCTAATGGTTCTTCATGTTTCCTCATCATCTATGCATTTACTGATTACTACAAGTGCCTTCTTTAAGCTTATTGCATTTGATGGACCAGGCAGCAATTTACTACTCTTTAAAATAGATGCAAAGATATCTAGTTTCTTATTCAAGTAAAAGCAAGTGAAATAGCCATGCAAAGAGACAACAATATAAGTGCCCCATCAACACCATCTGCACGAGTCAGGTATCGCAGACGCTCCACAGAGGTCAGTTATTTCATTTGAGCCACTTATTTCTTTGCTATTTACTTCACTTTCATTGTGGAAACTTTTTCTCTAAATGGTTATATGCAATCATACATTCTCCATAGAATTCTATTGACCTTATTAAATATACAATGGTGCATTTACTTGTGGCAATTATTTCAAGAAAACAAAACATTTTTTTTCTTTTAACTAATAATTGGTTTTCCTAATAAATGGTATTTTCTAATGATTCCACTTTTTCGGCTGTACATTGGAATATCATCTTCAAGAAATTAACGAAATAGATTGAAGGAAAGAAAATGAAATTGAAAATCATAAGGGCTGTTCCTTAAGTAAATGCACTCCAAGTACTCAAACAGAATGAATTTTAGTCTGGTACTGGTTTCTGTTCATATTTTTATATATGTGTGATGAGGTCAAGTTGATATGACCATCTGTCAGTAAATAATTTTCATATTTAACTTGGTTTTATTGTAGTATTTTCTTCAGGGAAAGAATTTCAATTTGTTCTCGATATCCTTTTGGTTGTTAGGCTTTTCCAGACACCACTAAAGAAAATGGAGGTCATTTACTGGTTAATGATCAAAACAAATACAAGTCAATGTGGATCCGCACATATTCAACCCTTTGGATGATTGGCGGTTTTGCATTGATTGTCTACATGGGTCATCTGTACATCACAGCCATGGTAGTTGTCATTCAGATATTCATGGCAAAAGAGTTATTCAATCTGCTTAGGAGAGCACATGAGGATAGGCATCTCCCTGGATTTAGGCTATTGAATTGGTAAGTGCAAAACATTTGCTTGCGGTGTTAAGTTTTAGGTTATCTTCTCCTAATTCATCTTTTAGCAGAACTGAATTGTAGTCTTTTATGCTGAAAACAATCTCAACTGTTTCGTTATCTTTCCTAATTCTTTTCTATCAGAAACTGAATTTTTAGTCTTTCACTAATCTGCTGTATGAAAGTTACTTGTCCCTTTTCAGAAATTATCCATTTTTTCATTCTTTTCTTAGGCACTTTTTCTTCACTGCAATGCTATTCGTGTATGGACGACTTCTCAGTCAACGCCTTGTCAACACTGTAACTCCGGACAAGGTCCTCTACCGGCTTGTGAGCAGCCTAATCAAGTATCATATGGTTATCTGTTACTCCTTGTACATTGCAGGTATGCTTTATACATTATTATGTTACCCCATGATTATCAACTGTTGAATAATTGTCTATAATGCTTCATTTGGCTTTCAGTTAAAATGATACAAATCTGAAATGTTAATTGCATTTGGATTTACATTATGGAATTATATTATTTGCTATTCTTCTCCTCTTGTCCTTTTGTATTATTGATTTTGATCTTTGCTTAGGTTTTATGTGGTTCATCCTTACATTAAAGAAGAAGATGTACAAGTATCAATTTGGCCAGTATGCATGGACACACATGATTCTGATTGTGGTCTTCACCCAGTCCTCTTTCACTGTGGCCAATATTTTTGAAGGAATTTTCTGGTAACTTGAAACTCTTTGATCTCATTCATTCTTTCTTTTCGTTTCCAAGATTTAGTGAAATTCCTTGTCTTTACCAAAGGTGATAAGAATTTGTTTGGACTCATGGAACATGCACCTCTATTTAACTTTTTAATCTGTGCTTTTACTGTGATATGCCAAATGCTTTTATTTTCCACTATATGGCCTCTGCAAGAGATTAATTCTATTCTCTGCTATGCTGAAGAATGCCTAAATTGTTTTGCTCTTGCCATCTCTTTTATTTTGATGCTCATGACAAGTAAACAATAGCTAGATTTTCAATATCACTCTTTGTGATTTAGGAATCCTGTTTCATTAACCATGGTCTCTTTTGGAAATTGCTTGGAATCCTTCTTGTTCATTTGTTCTCTCTCTTTATTATAACTTGTAATGATTAGCAACTTTGTCGCAGATATATTTATCGCTAATGACTGCTTGAGAATTCGTACCACTTGTGCATTGAGTTCAGCATTGTCTCTATGTATTCTGCATGCTTTATCTTGTGCTTCTAGTTATTGCTCCATTTCATACAACCGGATTCTAACCTTCTTACTTGCTAATTGTATGATGAAGTATAAATGCTTTGCAACTAATGATTTTGTGCATAATTATAGGTTTCTTCTCCCAGCATCACTTATCGTCATCAATGACATATTTGCCTATATTTTTGGTTTCTTCTTTGGAAGAACCCCTTTAATCAAGTTATCTCCGAAGAAAACTTGGGAGGGATTTATTGGAGCATCTGTCACTACTATAATCTCTGCTTTTGTGGTAAGCAAAGATTTTGTTCCTCTTCCGGTCATAGTTGCAATAATATATTTTCCTGCTATACTATCAATTTGAGAACTAGTTCTGTTCATATGTTACCACTTTAGTGGAACCACAAGTGTTTTACTAGTCTATTGGTGCGGTATCTATCTTGTAGTTTTTCCTAAATAGCTGTTAGGAAAGCACAAATGATAATGTAAGTGATAACTGTGAAATCTTAATGACCTTAACATTCTCTTTGGATCTTTTTGGCTTGCCATTTTTTAGTTAAAGGGCATCTGAAGAAGTTGATCAGTTTTTGCTTTAAACAGACTGCTGTTATGTGATTCATTTGATTAAATGGTTGAGTTTTATGGATTAGATGGTACTATTCACTGCTTGCTTTAGGCTAGTGCTTGTGCGGATTCCATAGTTAGTGTTCTTTTGTGTATAGTACTTCTCAGTTGTCATGCTCTGGGAAGTTATGATTACCCCATCTTCCATTTGCATTTGAGTGTGGAGAGCCTTGAATGGATTAAAAAAGAATCTAGACTTTAACTAATCTTTTCTGCTTGTTTATGTAGCTTGCAAATGCCATGGGACGTTTCCAGTGGCTGACATGTCCAAGAAAGGTATTCATTCTATCTAAATAGTTTTCTTCATGTGATCAAAGTAGATTATGCAAGTTGTTAAAGGAACTTCTTCTCACGCAGGACTTATCCACTGGTTGGCTTCAATGTGATCCTGGGCCCTTGTTTAAGCCAGAGTACTGGACACTACCAAGTTGGCTTCCTCAGTGGGTGAGTTTGTTGTGAGCTAAAATTTTTCTCAATTCTCTAATTCTGAATCTATTTTCTCTGTTTTGAGGGCTTTTTGTTGGTATTTATCCACTCTCGATTATTCTTCTTAACAGTTTCCTTGGAAGGAAATATCGATTCTACCAGTTCAATGGCATGCCTTGTGGCTTGGATTATTTGCATCCATCATAGCTCCTTTTGGAGGATTTTTTGCTAGTGGTTTCAAAAGAGCTTTTAAAATTAAGGTACACACTTGATAGTCTTATCTTCCTTAAGTAACACTGGTAAAATTGTTGAAAGGCATGGCATACTCTGCAATCCATGAATGATGACACTGCCTGCTAATTTCCTTCCATGCTTGACAGGACTTTGGTGATAGCATTCCTGGTCATGGTGGAATTACAGATAGAATGGATTGCCAGGTGACATGTTAAAGGGTTTACTTGTGACTGCCTGCTGATTTTAGAGCTTTCTAGTTTAGTCTTTGTCATACAACCTTGTTGAAGATTGCAGTCCAACATTTTCCTTTGTTTTCTGTGTCAAAGCCTTGTTTGCATATCTACTTGTGTTGTCTTTTTGCCTGCTTTCCTTATCTGAACGGTAAGTGTATTTACATGGCCTAACTGTGTTAAGCTAACCTGCCTGCTTCACCAAATAATTCATAAATGGTTTTATAAAAAAAGCAGAAGAGTCTGCTCTTGTAGCGTATACCTTTTGTTGTTCAAGATGTGAAGTTGGAAATAATGATCCCATTGAATATTATAGTCTGGTTGATGATATAGCTGGTGCAGTTTGCTGTAAATTGTATAGGTATTTATTGTCAAAGTCCGCAGATTCCACTGCATGTAATTTTATATTATGCCACCTTGTTTGAATTTGCGTAAGGACCCATGTGATCATTAAACGAAAAAAGTCGCGCTATCATTTTTGTGGTTATTAACTGAAGCTTTCAGAACATATACCAAGGGGACCATGCTTTGCTATAATGTTGCTTCTCTTCTTTTTCATTATCTCGGTGACCACAGTGTTTCTCTTTACTTGTATTGTATTTATGCTTAACATCAAATTACATCTTATTGTAATTGATGGGAAACTTTAAAAAACACTACATTCTGCATGCCACTGACTTTAGTTTGCTGTTTCCCTCAAACTGAGGTCATTTGACTGTAAATAATGCAGCTTTTCTTAGTGATCATATTTTATCCATGCATGAATCTGACGAATATAGTTGGTTAATGTAGATGGTAATGGCTGTGTTTGCGTACATTTATCATCAATCATTTGTCGTTCCTCAGAGCATCTCAGTTGAAATGATCTTGGAACAGGTAAACTGTGCAGTTGCTAATATTATATTGCACGTTTCCTTCTTAGATTATGTGGTGATTATGTATAAGTGCTTGGTTGGTTTTGCAGATTCTGACAAATCTAACAATTGAAGAACAGCAGGCTATGTACATGAAGCTGGGGGAAATAATTCAGGAGAGGATCATGGGACATTCTTGAGCTAACTTGGATAAGCGCCCGCTAAATTGTAGTTACGTTCGGCAGACCAAATTGTGATATAACAATTGAAAGGAAAAGGATATCTGTATATCGTGTTGTCATCCCGTTTGATGTGCTACTGATTGCACTTTTTGTGGTGTTTAGAAGTATAAGCGTTTACTTGACTGGAGTGCACCTCCGCCTCTGCCTCCTCCTCCACCTCCACCTCCACCTCCTCCTCCTCCTCCTTTCCTTTCTATATCTAATATTCTATTCTGTCACGAGGTAATGAGAGGTGGGGCAAAGGCAACTCATAGCAGTCTGAAAACAAAGAAGGGAAGCCATTGAAATTTTAAAGGAAGCAATTTCTTATATAGGAACCTAGAGATACAGTTTCCATTGTAGTTTGGTAACTTAGGGCTTTTATGCACGTGTGATTGCTAGAAATGAGATTCTCATTTTAGTGTATTGTTTTTTGACATTTGCTGTACGGCATATGATTCCTTTTATCGGAGAGGATAGACAGGATCATCTATGCTCTTATTGATACCAAGTCACTTTTATATGGTTCTCGCCAACTCGTTTAACTTGGAATCCCATACGATTTTTTAAATGCTAAAGATATATTCACAGGTACGTTCTTTTATTGTCAATTATGACTCACTGGGACTTCTAGACATGATTATGAATATTTTGGAAGTTTGACACGATTCTATATATTTTATATTTGAAACGTTGTAATGATCTAAATAATATCATTTGGAAGCTAAGTTCAAAATGGATGAACTGCTTTGGTGGAAGTTATGGTGGTGGTGGTATATTTGTCAGAGAATCCATTAAATTGTTCTTTTTGTCAAGAGATGGTAACGAAGCTTTGGCATGACTCGGATAGATGCCCCTCTATCAAAGGCTATGTTCCCTCTACTCAAAATTCTATGTACTTGAGAACAAGCGGAGCTCTTCACCTATAAATGGTTCGCCATATATTGCGAATAAAAGTTCTGTATGTAAAGCAACGTCAAGTCAACAATACTCAAACACAACGTGCAAAGGTCAAAGGGTCAAAACAAAGTAAACGATGGAGTTCAGATCTTCTGTCTAATATTACTCTGTCTTATTCTGTCTCATGGAATCTCAACCATTTATTTTGCGGATCCCACACGAGCCCACGCGGGATCCACATAAATAAACGACTGAGATTTATTGGACACAATAAGACACCATAATATTAGACAGAAGATACTCATGTAAAACGACTGAATAACCACCCAATGTAATAGCTCAAGAATGAAAGGGAAACAAAATTGGATTGTAACCAAAATTTAGTAACAAAGTTAAGAGTGTTACAAGTATCTTGGCACTAATACGATAACAGGAAAGGAAAAAGAAATGGCATCTACTGTAACATCAGAAGTCCAACAAAGCATATAATACAGTACATGATCTACTCTTACGGTTAAAAATTTTGGTCTCTCATTTCTTTCTTAAGATCCCCATAAAGCAAAAATTCAACAAATCATCTCTGTTCCTTAACTGCCAAAACTTCAAAATCCTAGAAGAATTCCTAATAGGAGAAAAACTATAATTCCATGATCATTGTGCTTTTGGCTTCTCAATCTTCACATATGGAAGAATCCCCAGAAAATAAACAATCTTTGGAGCCCATCCTCGTTGTTCGGAGCGGCAAAACATTAAGAAAGTATTTGCAAAATAAGAGTTGAAGCCCATAAGTAAGTGCCACAGAGCATGACCCTGAGGATTGATCCACCACCTGGTTATCTCCTCGCAGAAAATCCGATCAAAAAGCCAACATAAGCTACCAATAAAAAGGCTAGCCACATACAGCCTTGCGAACCGCTTAGCAGAGGCATCTTTAGTATAAATGTAATACTTGTACATTCGAGGAATGCATAGCAGGCAGAGGAGCAGATAATGCAACTTGAAGCCAATTTTAAACTGCACCACAGAATGGACAACGGCAAATACAGCACCATATAAGAAGAGGAAAGTGGGCATAGTGCTGCGATAGTGCCAATCTGGTGAGTAGAGTATGTACATATACAGCAGCATCTCCCACACCATTGGGGTTTCATCACTCTGCTGCTGCCTGAAAATGGATTCCAATATATCATATCAGAAATTATGCATACCAAAACAAGAAAGATCAATATCTATGCCACCACCATTTGTTTGTTATTGGTTACTCTTGTGATTATACCCAAAGAAAGAAACCAAGGATGTAAACTATCTAGAGGGGTAGGTAGCAAGAGCCCTGGCACATTGTAACATGATGAACACAGCATAGACATATAAGAATCATAGTGAGCTTTCAGGTCAATATAGACAAAACATTTCCTCTTCAACATGCAGAACTCCTAGAACATAGAAAACTGCCCCATCCTATCCCCCCTCCCGTTTACTAGAAATGAATCAAAATTTCAACTATCACATACCATATCCATCATAAATTCCCGTATGTGTATGAGCAAATTGGAATGGAATTAACTCCTTCACCAACATCTCAAGTTTCTGATCCTTTTTGGCTACATTAGACAGCGTAAAGACTCCACCAGGATGTGGAGGAAAAAACTTTTAAACTCCATCAATGAACCACTGGCTCATTGTAAGTACCTCAGTAATGATTACAGAACTCAGAAGCTCCAACATTGACAACAATGAATTAGGCAAATACGAATTCACTGCAAATTCAATCTTGCTGTCTCTCTGAGTAAATAAAAGCATCAATGGGTTTCTCGCATCAAAGCCCACAGATGACATGAAACGGAATTGCTAAAATAAATCTTTATGTACAGAAAGCAAATATTTTGAGAAAAAGTGCAAAACAATTGGAGTTAAAAAAAAAGTTCAGATTACAACAAAGTTCTTTTCAAATTGATGTGGCTGATGGTGCCATGTTAATGTTCATATTATTCACTCACAGGTTTGGACTGGATCTTTTAGTATACAGTTAAAACCATTTATGATCTTGTATATGCTGCGCATTTAAGTTCTAAAAAACTCCTCTTAAAAAAAAAGGATAAGCATTTAAACATCAACCAAATAGAGATTCATACTTACACACGTTGCAACGTGGCATGGAAAATCATGCTGCCAATAGCAAGTATCATATTGGATACATGAAGAACCCAAAATCTCTTCTCAAACCTTTGCCTTAATGCGCTTATAAGGCCAATGAGTGCAAAAAGAATGCTAGGTATATTGGACATCGTGTTGAAAAATTCGGCAATATATGAAGAATGGACATAATTCTTCTCACAACAATCGGTAGTGGATGTGACTGGACCCCAGAAGCTTGAAATTCCATCAGCCATTCTTTCTCTGCCCTCTCTTAGTTAGATTATCTTCAACAAAGTATCTTCAATTATGATGATCAAGGATCATAACATATTTAACAATGCACCTGCAAATACATTTAAAGATTTTTTTTAAAAAAAATACATATAAAGAATTTGGCAAAAGTAGAATTGAATGGAGACAACGTACATAATCAGATGCAGCCATCTTTCTTCAACAGGTTAATCAAAATAAAGCAAGGACAGGCAATAGCTCTAATTGTTCTAAAAGAAAGTTCACTAAGAAAAACATACTCTTGTGACAAAATTGACTCTAAAATTCTGTTAGATAGAACTAACGGAAAGAAGATGCATTTGCAATCTTACAAATCAAAAGGAAAGTGCAACACAGGAATGGTATGGTTTCTTTGAAGATGTGCATTCGGGTGTCAGGTACTTGAACTTTTAAATAGAAACATGAAGATATAGCCTCTGACGGAAGAGGGGCATTGCTGAAAGAGGTATCAAGGACACTAGGCATCAAATTTTCTCATATTCTCTCCCAAAACAGGACTCAAATTTCGGTTAATTGAATCAAGATTTGCTGGAAGGAAAACCAAAACTAACCAGTATTACAAATTGGTGAGTAGCAGTGAATTCAATCCTTGCTAAACGGCAGTAACACTAAAATAGGAACCAACAATAAACCTCATAAACTATTAAACAAAAGAAGTACACAAAAATATAGCATTCAACCAGGGAACAACAATAACGTTAAGCACACAGATCTCACACTTACAGATGAAAAACAAAACAAATTATTAACCCAACCGGATTGTAATGACAAAATCAAACAGAAACCATAATCAAGCATTATTCTACAATGAAAAATCAAATCATCCATTACGAACCCAGCACGATTCTACTATTAACTACGTTTTTCTTAATCAAACCAAATCTGAGTACACTGCCAAAGAAGATCTCAATCCAAAACCTCAGGTTGCCAACGAATTGATACTAGAAAATTGAAACAAAAATCAACTACGGAAAGGCAGAAGAAACACAACACAGTAGACAAATTCAAAATCAATATGATTTTTCTTAATTTAAAAGGCCAAGAACAAAGGAACCTTTTCGAATTGTCTCTGAAATGTGTGTATTATGTTGAAGAAGTGGAGGAGGAAGCTGAAATTGTGGAAGTTGAACGACGGGAATAATAAATCAGAAAAGGGTTCTTGTCGACAAACTCTTTTGGGCATTTCGAGGCAAAGTAACTCTTTCACTCGCTGTTTTTCCTTTTTTTTTTATATACCTTTCTCCTATTCAATATTAATTAATATATTTTCTTTTTTCAGATACTAATATACAATATATTATCATTATTATTAGGGTTAATTAAAAAAAACTCAAACTTTATTCTATTTTGTAATTATAATATGAACTTAAAAAATGACAATTAAACATCTTCACTTTCAATTTTTTCAAATATACCCCAACATTAATATATTTTTCAAATATACCCCAACATTAATATATTCGTTAACGAAGTTAACGTAAAAAGTCATATTAGTTATAATAGATTACATGTGAGATGTTAGATATAAGTCAATTTTAACGTCAAATTATAATTAAATTAAAATAATTGTTATTAATTCACTTTAAAAGGACTAGACATAACACGTAAGATGTTAGGTATAAGTCAATTTTAACATCAAATTATAATTAAATTAAAATAATTGTTATTAATTCACTTTAAAAGGAGTACACATACTAATGACTTATAACATCAAATTATAATTAAATTAAAATAATTGTTATTAATTCACTTTAAAAGGAGTACACATACTAATAAAGAGAGTAAACGGAGAAGAAAAGTAAATCATGTAAACCTAGCCCTGTTTGGTTTGATGGTTTGGGATGGAAGGGAATGGAACGTAACATGTTTCCATCGTTTGTTTGAGGGTTTCATAATGGAATGGAATGGAATGAGATGGGATGGAAGCGGAGGGTTTCATGTTACGTTCCATTCCATCCTAAACAGTGAAAATAAGAAACTTCCGATTTGAGGGGTTTAGGATGGAACGTAACCTAATAAATACATACTACCTAATATACCCTTAATAATTCTTCTTAATATCAACTCTCA